>JAFEMH010003149.1:165000-286227 GCA_022495995.1 Adenophora triphylla var. japonica
CCTCGATCCTCTTCTCTTTCCGTAAGAGAAGTAATCACGGGTTACTTTTTATGTCATTTACCATTCCGGATCGATCGATCCGTTGATCGTCATTTACAATTCCGAGCCGTTTGGCCTCGTTGATCGTCATTTACAATTCCGAGCCGTTTGGCCTCGTTGATCGTCATTTACGAATCCGGATCGTTTGATTCCGTTGATACCGCACTTTAAATACTGTCATTTACAAAGTCCGATCCGTTAGGATCGTGATAGTATTTACTTTTCAAAGTCCGAGTCGCAACCCGATTCGTTGATCGCATGTCATTTAATACGCATTTTTCCCGTAAAAATCGTTAACAATGTAATGCCCGGTTCAAAACCGGAGTTCGTCCGTCGAACTCTCTTTCAAAAACGCGCGAAATGACGTTCGGCCTCCGAACGCTCATCTTCAAACTCAAAGCCGCCATTTGACACTTAAAATCATTTAATACGCATTTTTCCCGTAAAAATCGTTAACAATGACTCGCACGGTTCAAAATCGACGTTTGCCACGCAAACTCTCATTTCAAACTCAAAATCGACGTTTGCCACGCAAACGCTCATTTCAAACTCAAAATCGACGTTTGCCACGCATACGCTCATTTCAAACTCAAAATTCGCGTTTGCCACGCAAACGCTCCTTTCAAACTCCAAACCGACGTTTGCCACGCAAACGCTCATTTTGTCTCAAACCAGACGTTTGTCATTCAAACGCTCGTCTTTTCAAAAGTCACCTAATCAACGTTTGTCATTCAAACCAAGATTAAGCTTGTCATTCAAGCCCCCATTTCAAAAGACACACACACACACACACACACACGATTTCGAGAAAGGTAGAAAGACTCGTCATGCGAGGCGTTTCGGGCGATCTCGTAATACTCTACCGAAACGTAACTTGACCTCCGAACCTAACAATCTACGGTACAAAAAGCTTTTACTCGTTTTTCTTTGCCAATAAAAATGATCCCTTTTTCAAAGCCTTTTCCTAAGTTTTTGCTACCAATAAAAACGACACATTTTCACAATAGCCGTTTCTCAACGTTTGGGCTCAAAATACAAAAACCGCGTGGCGACTCCTCATTTTGTTCCTTCCCATGAAGCGAGGTCTCAGACACCAACCCCTCCGCGAAAGACAACCGCCTTTTCCGCGCCCCCCCCGCGCGCGAAAGATCGGGTAATTTCGGTTGGCGACTCCATTTGGGGAAAAGATACTTTTTCAAAGCGCCGATGTTTTCTAAAAAGCCTTCCGTGGGTCAAACTTTCGTTTACCCTTCCTCGTTTTCGTGTGTGTGAGTTCCTTTAAACCTCGAACGGTTTTTGTTTCAAAGGCATTACATTGTCAACTTTTCAAAATCTTACCATGTTTGTGCATCCCCATTCATGTTTGATTTTCATTGTTGTCTTTTGAACTGTGCATCATAAATTCTTTAAGACACATTCTGAAAAATCTCTGTTTTTACTCAGAAAAAGAATTTTAGTGACCGCACACTACGCGCACTTCTTTGCCTCGGAACACCGCACTTCACGTGCACTTGCACGCCTCGGTACAGCACACTACAACCCCTAACCCGGGATGGCCTTATCGGTTGCACTCCGATTGGCCGCGATGCCTTTCGGGCGCGCGGGGTCGTCCCAAACATCCCATCCTAGCCCATGTAAGCCATGCACTCTTTGTGTCACACTTTGTCCAAGACCCCGGTTGGTTTTTGGCTTAGCTCGTGTCATAAAGCCTAAGTGTATGTTTTTCACGCCAGGCCCGCTCAGAGTCAAGCTCGAGAGTTTGAGACCGAAGGTCGTTCCCGACCCGAAGTCTTGAGCTTTTCGGCCTTGACTTTGACGCGGAGCTCTGCCGAAAAATATACCCGAAGGTTCAATGTGACCGTGTCACCAAACCTCGCCGTATGTATCGTACCGGCCACAACTTGGCCAACGCTAAAAAGCTAAGGTCTCTCGCACAAGCGAGTCGGGAGAGGTCATGCCCAAATTTTGGCACGATCCCGCCTTAACTTAAGGACGTTGACTTCGGCCGTGGCCCGTACGTCACACACGTTGAAAGTTTGCGTGATCGGCTAGCCTTAAGTTCACTTTTTCCTTTGTCGGTGGAACTCGCTTGCCTTATCGGACCTCGCTCGGGATAGTCCGTCTGAGAAAGATGATCTACAATGGAAACGAGGGGCTTATAAGCGTAGTGACGAGATCATTTGATTAGAGCTCTAGGATTAGTTGCGAAAAAGAAGACACGCTCTTTTCCAACCAATTAGGACTACGAGAAAACGTGCTTTAAGTAAACATTAATCGGTAGCGCACATTGCACAAGCCCGAAAACCTTGAGCCAAATCCCTTTTCCGAAGCCTAAACCCTTCCTTTCGTTCCCTGCGAGCGAGAAAGTGGTTCGGATTTCCGGGTCGGCGCCTTGCCGGGATCACGGTAACGGCGGCGTCGAGACGGTTCTTCGGTTCCCTCGGTTCCCTCGGCCCGAATTTCCGACATGTCTAGCTCACCGAGAAATCGTGACGGGGAAGGACCCCGCCACCGTGCGAGATATGACATTGGAAGAAGCCATCCGGGCTTGTGAGGTTCACAAGAGGCGAAGAAGATCGGCAAATTTCGTGGTACGGCTTACGAATGAGCGTGGTATAGCGGCTATCCCCGGTCGAGACGGTACTTTTGTCACAGTCGAGGATGACGATTCCCCGAAACCAGTTCACCAAACCTTCAATCGGGTTCCTCCCCGCCAACTTACGGGATGCCTTCCAACCAAGGAAACGGCCGACCTAGGCTCCATGTTGCCACCTCTCGGGGCAACCACTGTCAATTTTGGTCGGCCCGGTGCTACGCCCGTCACTCAATATCACCGGCGCACCTGGACCATCTCAGGATGCCAATATCCCTCAATACCCTCCGGGTTCGTCCCGTTGCCTATACACGAATCCACTAAACACCGGGGACAAACCCCGATACGGTTCGAGAAAAGGCTCCCGTATATTCTCATATACCAAGCCTTCCACCTCCAATCACTACCGCTCACGTGGTAGCACCGGCGCCGAGCCTCACGGTCCACCACTTGGACCCAACCTTAGCACTGGATGGTCGAGCGGATGAAAGACACAGAAAGCCACCATGAGCGGCTCAAAGCGAGGAAACGCTCAAATCCGCGAGATCCGGGAATGGTCACGCCTCTCACCTGCCAAGTTCGAGAATGCCGGAGATGGACCGATTCGATGGAACCGAATGTCCTCAAACGCACGTCGACACCTACGTTCTCGGCATGAGAGCAAAAGGAGCAACCCTCCGGCAAATGGCCGACCACTTCCGGCATACGCTCAAAAGTTCGGCGTTACGATGGTTTCGAGGGTCAAGCTGCGGATCGCCACACAGGAACGGATCGGTAACATCTTCTGGAGCGGTACGAGATCCAACTTAGAGTGGGAAACAAGTCGCGAGGACTTAATCACCACCGAGCGAAAGCGGATGAAAGTGTTGGGGAATTCTACAAGAGATGGAGGCTGGAAACTCTCAGAGATCATGGAGCCGCTCTCCAAAGACGAACAGATGCGGATCTTCAAGTCACCTTAAGACCGTCCATCGAAATCTCATCAGTCACAATTTCTTCCCGGATCTCCGGGCCATGGTCAATGCGGCTCACGGTTCGAGAAGGATCTCAAGGAAAAGTTGGCTCTTGCCACGGCCATACGAATACTGCTCAACGGTTGCATTCAATCCCGCACCGGCCCCGGCAAAGGAAAGATACGTCCGTCAACTACGTCCATCGGGGACAACGGTCGGGTAACGAAACCCGAGTCCCACAAAGCAACGGTTCTACTCGAAGCGGCACATCGTACACTTCGACAAGTTGGACATGCCGGCTGAGCAAGATCTTTGGAAGGGTTAATCAAGGAGGGTCTCCTTAAGCCCGTTGCCAATTATAAACCCAAAGTTCCCGTAGCCAATGCGGACAAGAGCAAATCTGCGCCTTCCATCGGTATCACGGCCATACCAGCGACAATTGTTTGGGGTTACGATACGAAATCCGAACTTGATAGAAGAAGGCAAGTTAGAGCGCCCCGTGGGCCCAATACGATCGGGAATCCCTTTAGAACAATAACACGTGAATTCCATTGAGTGGGTGCCCAAGAAGAGTGCCACGAGAACCGGTTTCTCCGCCTCTTTCATTTGAATCCTCCTCTAATGTCCACATCGGCTACGATGTTTGCGGCGCTCACTTTGCACAGGTACGAGTCTCGAGAAACTGTCCGGAGCAATCCTCAGGAAAACAAAAGAAGAAATCCTCTCAACGGCAAGCGAGAGAAAGATACGAAGGCTGGAGATACCGGTGTAGGTACACTTGGAGAACCCTCGGGAGGTTCGACTACTACGTCTTGTACTCCGGCCGAGTCCTCTTTGCCTCCGAGGCCATGCGGCTTTAGAGCGAGACGGGGGTGGGAAAGCCGAAAAGTCCCGCTCAAACCGAATTCGGGCCACAGGACACTGGAATACCTCGGATCTTGGTAATCTTGCGCCGGTCGAAGCCTAATCCTCCGCGGGATCGGCCAAGATTCAATTTGTCCGGCTTAGAGCTCGGACCGGTAAAGGAAGATCAAGGTCGGCTTGGCAATCGCACTCGATCAATGTGCTAACCAAGGGCGGCAACCGCCACGGGCGGCCTCAACACACTCCTGAGGTTCCAGCAAAGGCTTTACCTCGCAAGAGGAAGACGGAAACGGATGGGTGGATGACTCTCCTTCTACGGATAGAGGCGAGATCTACGACTCCCGTGCGTATGGCGGCATGATCACGTTACGTGACGAAGACTTACCGAGAGACGCCTCGGGGCACAACGAAGCTACGTACATCACTCTCAAACTCAACACCATATCACTCCCGGAGTATTGGTAGATAACGGGTCAGCCGTTAATGTCCTCCCTCTCGGCATGATGCGAGCTCTCCGCATCCATGAAAGCCACACGATTCCGTCGGCTCGGACTATCAAGGCCTACGACAACTCGTCTCGTCCCATCACAGGGACGGTGACTCTGGAACTACGGTTCGAAACCCCAAATGGTGCCGGCAAAATTCCACGTGATGGACATTCCATCCGAGTTCACGGCTCTTTTGGGACGCCCTTGGCTACACCACATGAAAGCCATAGCTTCCACTCTCCATCGGTGCGTCAAGTTCATTAACCGGCGGGGAGATCTTGAAGTCATCCGAGGGGATAGTTTCCTCATAGGAAACGAAGCCGAGAACGATGGCGGCGTGTCGCACTCGAGCACGGGGTTACCTCCTTCGAATCAACGAGGGACTACGGGGCAAATCTCATCGAGAATCCCTCGAGTCAGGAGATGCCAACTATGTAAACGTACTCGAGCGGGCGGACCACAGGCGGTCCGATACATCAAGTTCAAGCTGTCGTTTCCAACATTTGGAGGCGGGTGGAAGGAAACGCTGAACATCGCCATGATGCGGGCACATAAACCCCCAGTCTCCAATCGGAGATTCGTCAGCATTCTCCAAACAAACTCTCTGGCCCCGCCAGGCGAAGAGGTTTTTGTGATAAAGGTCAACAAGCACCGTCATTCTCGTGATGAATGCATGGAAGTTGTATGGGATGTCCTCCACGAGGAACTACCCGCTGCACCCCTCTTCTCCAACGAAGAGCATGATGTTTTCCTAGCTGCTCCAGCAACGCAACCGGACGCAATACGTCCCTACGTTTGGATTGAACGGTCAGATGACGATGAATCTGGACTCTCCGGAGTCGAAGATGCGGCAGATCCGCAAGCAGACCTCTGCATTCACATGCTCAGTTTTGAGGACGGAACTCCTTCCGATCAGGTCACCTACGACCAAGGTTCCAATACCATGGAAATTGTCAAGCTCAATGTCCGATGCAGGCGGCTATCCAGATAATTGGAAGCACGTGATTCACGCAACGAGGAATCCCTCTGATCAAGTGAATGACGAGGACTTCGTCAATATCATCTATTCCAGATATCTGATGAAGCCAAGGATCCCGTCCTTGTTATCGGTCTGCAACACCAAGGTCACCCTCGATGGCCCTGCTCATGGTAAACGAGGCATTGGCCAAGCGAGCTCGAGCTCATCCCTACTTCCAGTACCGGCCCGGTGGCAACCGGCCCGTGCCGTCAGTCAAGCTGATACCCTCAAGCGCCGCCAAGTCCAAGGGCAACAGCGAAGGAGACCAAGCTCCTCACCTGCTACAAGTCGAGATCAACCTCGGGAACGCTTCCGGCGGCCGCCCCGAAAACATACGTGAAAGTCTTCCCCTTGGCGAGTCGGCTTCCGACATAGGAAATGACCACCTCGGCATCAACATGCTCCGGTTCGATTCTACTCCCGGCCGTCACGGCCGGATTCGAGACATCACGCCGGTCGGCTGCTAGCTTTGATAGACTTGGCGATCGAGCGAGATCACGAGACCGTCAACATTGCGAGAATTCAATACCCCGTGGGGTCAATCAACGAGATATGGGCAAACTTCTTGGTGATCGAGATCAAGGAAGGCCGCATGGAATGTCCCGATCCGACTTCCTTCGTCAATGTAATCCAAGTGTTCCCGCCATTCGGCGATTTGAATGTAATCACGGTTACGGACACTAGCCGGACGATGCGCACCTACGGAGGCGCCTAGGTCTCGCAAGGAAAGCCCTCATGGAACTAGCCGCTCAAGAAAGTCGTCTTTGGGACGAAGACCAAGCTCGAAAGACCTACGGGGACCAAGCCCTTAAAGTGTCACGGGCGGCTTCGGACGAAAGCTAGAGGCCACTCTAGACCGGTTCGACCTCAAGAGTTTTGCTCATGGCAACTTCACGACTACCGTCTGTTCTCATCCAACCCCTGCCGAGGCAAGGGTGGTCAACGGTCCCAATGACCTAGGAGATGGAACGACACGGCGAACGAATCCCAGCGCTTACCTTCCCGAGGAAAGCAAGTTCTCTGTGAAAGCGACGATGAAGACGATGAAACCATTCTTTTCCAAGCCGGGCATGAAGTCAACAAAAGCCGGACTCCCGAGGTCACTGGGAGGATGGGAACGGATCATTGCCGCACTCAAATTGAAAGGCCAACTCGGGGAGGAAGGTCTATTTAAAAACAAGAGGAGGATGGAGATTCGTCTTGAGCAACTACTCGGGGAAATTCCACGATCTACGGCATTCGTTTACGAAACGATCAAGCTGGGACGGCAACCGGTCACATGGGCCGATGTTCGGGAAGCCGTGTACTCACCTTCCGACATACCCGCCACTCGAGATAAAGCGAGAGGAAAACTCTCCCCGATGGAGGTTTACCTAGGCTGCCGCACGCGGTTCAAAGAAGCACTTGGCTATTCTCACATGGGAAGAAACGCAGGCACTAACTCTCGGCGCGAGCTCCTGCAAGAAGGTTGATACGGGCCCGAGTGGAGGAAAACTAGCAAATCACGAGTATCGCCGGACCCAACTCCGAGAATGCCCTGAGTATGCTCGGCAAGAAGGAAAGGAACGCGATATACCGTGAAGAGATCAAGGAGACCGTTCGCTTAAGCCGAGAACTCTCCAGCCTCCCGGAGGGTCGGCAACGCACGGTTCGATTCGGGCAACCATTGTTGTGCAGCGACATTCGAACAAGCTGCGTCAAGCGTAGGCTACCTCCCCGCGAGAGGCATCCAAGCCGGTATCTGGGACGAGAATCCGTCAAGCCTGCCGAAGCTCCCAGGGAATTCATCCACAATCAATGAGTTGAGGAAGACATATGGCCCTATGCTTTACGAGGAATCCTCCTCTAACTATGGCTCAACTCGGAGCGGCTGTTCGAAGGGACCAAACGATGTCGGCGTTCTAACCCGATCGGGTCAAATCCATGCATTACCACCTAAGGCCACCAAAAAGCCGACGGGCCGAGGTGCAATCCGGCCGGCCCGAAGACGCAAATTCCTTGAAAGAGGACCCGATCCTCACTCGGCTCAAGCGGACTCGGGCGAACATTTCCCTTTGGTCTCTGCTCACCTCCTCTTATCCTCACAAGCTCAAGCTAGAGGAAAGCTGGCCCGTACCATGGTCCCCGTGGGCGCACCCCGGATGAAGTCATTCGAATGATCGGCAACATCCACTATGGCAACATTATCACCTTCACGATTTGGACCTTCCAAAATTTGGGGGCGATCACAACGAGCCGCTCTACATCACGATCCAGTGGACGGCGTCGCCTTCCCGCGTGTTGGTAGACGGAGGTTCGGAATGAATGTCTTGCCCGCCAAGATGATGGACACCTTGACATCAAGCCCGCGAGATCTTAAGCCTTCGATCCACCTTTGTCGAGGCCTATGACTCTACTTCCCGTACGGTTCTCGGGGTTGCTACTCTCAACATGCGGTTCGTGAGCGGGTGATCCCCACTGAATTCCAAGTGTTGGACATTCCAATCACTTTCACGGCCATCTGGGCGTCCACAGGCTGCATCAAATCAATGGCGTGGCATCCACCCTTCACCGGTGCCTCAAGTTCATGCAAGGCAACGAGCTAACCACGATCTACGGCGACGGTGTCACCACCGAGGGGACCGGCACCAACGACATTCCGGTGTTGGAAATCAAGCATAATGACGACATGCCATTAAGCTGGATTCACTCACGGAGACCTCCAAGATCCAAATATGCAACGTGGACCTTCCATTTGTCTCACGATCGAGATTCCTCCCGCCATGAGGATGATGAAACTCATGAACTTCATCCCGGGGCGGGGCTCGGCAAAAAGGCTGCAAGGCCAACACCAAGTTATTGAAGTCGAGGACCACACCACGGTCCGGGGGCTTGGCTACGTGCCAACACCGGGCGACATCAAGGAAGACAAAAGGCTCGCCCGCACCAAGGCGGCGGCCCGCAAGGGGAACCTCAGACGGCACACCCAATCTCCGACCTTACGGCTTTGACCTCGCTCATTACTTCACCCAAGGGAACCGACGAGCGGGCGGGGACCAGCGAGCGAGCGGGCGAGGGGCAAGCGGCGAGGGGACCGACGGCGGAACCGGCAGCGGGCGGGGACCGACGGTGGAGGCCCGATGAAGATGAGAAAGAAGCGAGGATAGTCGGCACCAAGACTACGGGAAGAATGGAACGGCTAGCACGGGACCTCAGCGTTTGAGAGGACTCAAAGCTAATCCGATAAGGGGAGCGTTCCTCGACATCACGGCTCTACTGGACCAGCTGCCACCACGGTCCGGCATGAGTACACATTCAAGGAATCCCGAGACTTGGAGGAGCAACTCAAGGTACTCTCCATGGGAAACAAGTTGTTCGGATCGGCCGCCGAGGCCACATTCGAGACGGTAAGTCCAAAGCGAAGGAACCGGGAATTCATAGAAGACGCTCTCGGTGGACCGGCTCTACGAGTCTGTTTGAAGAAGTCATGGAGTTGCCCAACTTGATCGGCGGGGCTCAGGCAACGGCATGATCGCCATGATAGGGACGGCGGGAGCCAAGCCTCTCGATCCCGCACCCTTATCAAGCATCCGGCAATGCCCTTTGAAGAATTGGGTAACTTTCACCGGACCGAGGGCAAGCCGGGCGGAAGTGGAAGACAAGTGGGCCCGCACCCACATCTCCCTAAACCCGGTCTCAAACCCTGCGAGTCGGTCCTTGTCGAGTCCGATCCTGCGAGTCATCCAGCGGCCTTACGCCGGAGGACTATAATGTTGTAGCCAATCATGTATTCCCGTTCTTGTTTAATGAAAAGTCGACCTTTCGGAGTATCCTCTCATTGCCACTTTAACAAGCGATAAGTTAACAAACAACTTAAAAGACGTTAATAATTCAATTGATAAAGAAGCGAGACACATTAAACGAACAATACATTAAAGAAGTTCTCGAGCGTGTAGTTGACCAAGAGGACAACCGGGCCCAAGCTGCCGAAGAGGTTATGACCAAAGTGAACACAGGGTCGGTGCAAGAGCCTAAAGAGACACAAGTGGGCGGTTTCTTCGCCGATGCGAGAAAAAGAAGCCACTGATAAGCCTCCTCGGGAGTATGTTGACGTGTTCGCTGGTCATATCGGGACATGCCGGGACTCGATCCCTCAATCGTGGAGCACGAGAATTCCCCTGGATCCCGAATCCAAGCACTGTCAAACGAAGGCTGCGCAAGATCAAGCGAGTGGTCCTTGCAAGTTAAAGAAGAAATTGAGAAAATGCTCAGAGTTGGTTTCATCGAGTGATTGAGTACCCGACTTGGCTCTCAACATCGTGACGGTCACGAGGCCAACGGAAAGGTCGAGATCTTTGCGTGGATTTCCGGGATCTCAACAAGGCCGACCCTAAAGATGATTTCCCATTGCCTAACATCGACATCTTTGGTCGATACCACGGCAAATTTCGAAGTAAAGTCCTTCGTGGACGGGTTCATGGATACAACCGGATCAAGATGTCAGGAGGATCGAGGCCAAGGCGCCTTCACCACTCCATGGGGGACATGCTTACACGGTCATGCCGTTCGGTGCGAAGAAACGGCTGGGGCTACTTACCGGCGGGCTGCAGCGACCCTCTTCCATGACATGATTCACAAAGAAATCGAAGTATATGTCGACGACATGATCATCCGCTCGAGGATCGAGACATGCGGCACATGACGGATGCGAGGAAGTTCTTCAACGGACTCGAGAAAACACTCCATGAGGTTGAACCGGCAAAGTGCACCTTCGGCGTCAAGCGCGGCAAGGTGCTTGGGGTACATGGTTACGAGAAAGAGGTATCGAAGCCGATCCCGGGAAAATCAAGGCCATCATCGACATGAAGCCGCCTCAAACCACTGACGAAGTAAAGAGCTTCATGGGAAGACTTCGATACATCGATCGCTTCATCAACCGGTTGACATCTCTCTGCGAGCCCATGTTCAAGCGATGAAAAGAATGCCGAGCATCAAATGGGACTCAGAGTGCCAAACGGCTTTCGAGAAGATCAAGACCTACTTGGTTAATCCCCCAGTGCATTGCCCGCCACATGAAGACAAGCCACTACTCCTGTATCGACGATGAGACACGTCAATCGGAGCAATGCTTTGGCACAAGAACGAGAAAGATTCCAAGGTTGAGCATGCAATCTACTTCGTAAGCCGAAAGCTTCAAGGAAGTGAACTCGGCTACTCGGCATCGGAGAAAACTTGTACCGCCTTGGTATGGGTAGTCGGGAAAGCGAAACACTACATGCGGTCGCATTCGGTACTCTGGTCTCCAAAGTGGACCCCGTCAGATATCTCTTTGACAAGCCATCCACTGTCAATGCGGCTAGCCAAGTGGTCATTCTTCTGGTGAGTTCGACATCAAGTACATGGTCGAAGAAAATCAACAAAGGGCGAGTAATGGCGAGATCGGCTTGCCGACTTCCCGGCGGTGAACCTAAGGGTCACGATCCGCAATTTCCGGACGACGGAATCTTTTCACTTGACGGCGCAAACCGGCAACTCTTCTTCGATGGGGCGGCCAACAAGAAGGGGAATGGCATTGGAATGCTCCTTGTCGATCCCAGGGCGAGCATACTCCCATAGCCGTCAAGGCGAATTTTGAAGCAACCAACAATGCGGCGAGAATATGAAGCACATGCGGCGAGTTTGGAAGCCGCCCTCGGCGCAACATCTTAGAAATTTGGATGTATATGGAGACTCGGCATTGATCATCAATCAAGTATCCAACAAATGGAAGACGGTAGATTACGGCCTTCGAAGTACCACGCGTACATGGAGGAACTCATTGCTCGGTTCAAGGACATCTCTTTTCACTATTTGCCAAGAGACGAGGAACCGCTTCGCGAGCCACAGCAGCCCTCGCCTCTCTTGTCGAAATTCCCGAAGGAAAGCGGTAAAACCCCTCGAGAATAGGCGGACGGGAAACACCCGCCTATTCTTTGTGAGATCGAAAAAGAAAAGAAACGATCGACGAACCACAGTACAATCAAATTTACCGGTACCTCCAAAGCGGAGAAGCTTCCTTCACAAGTGAAGATGGAAAATACAAAGAAGGGATCAAAGCCAAAAACATGATGGCATTAAAACGCTGGCATCCCATTTCGTCATTACGGGGGTATGTTGTACAAGAAGCGCCACGAGGCCACTCCTTCGGTGTGTAAACAAAGAAAAAGCCGGCGAGCTAATGAGCGAAGTTCACAACGGAACTGCGGTCCGCACATGAACGCCCGAGCATTGACACGAGATCATTCTCCGTATGGGATACTATTGGATATCAATGGAAACAGAGCGCATCCGGTTCGTCAGAAGGCTGCGACAAATGTCAACGGTTCTCCAACCTCAATCACATCCCTCCTCACGAACTCTATTGCATGACTACGCCATGGCCTTTCGCCACATGGGGAATCGACGTCATCGGCAAGATCACTCCTCCCGAGGAGCAATGGTCACGAGTTCATTTTAGTCGCGATCGACTACTTCACCAAATGGGTAGAAGCCGAGATCGTACAAGTGCTTGAATTCTAAGAAGGTGGCCGAGTTCATCAGAGAACATCATGTGCCGATACGGAGTGCCCAGCGAGATCATCTCAGACAATGGGACTCACTTGAAGGAGATTGTGACCAACTGCGGCCGAATTCGAGTCACACGTCACGAGGTCTTCTCCTTACGGACCACAAACCAATGGTGCGGTAGAGGCGGCCAACAAGACTCTCGCCATGATAATCGGAAAGATGACCACCGAGAGGTCGGGAGCGCGAAAAGCTACATCTAGCCCTGCAGGGATACCGAACATCGGTCGAGAACCGCCACGGGGAGACTCCGTTCGCACTTACCTACGGAATGGAAGCGATGTTACCCGTGGAATTGGAAATTCCATCCCTCAGGAGTCCTCTTGGAAAACGGGATCAATGAAGTCGAATGGCTACGAGCCGTCACGACGAACTTGCTCTACTCGACGAGCGCGGATTGAAAGCCATGGAACACACTCGAGCCTACCGGAGCGAGAATGGCACGAGCATTCGACAAGAAAGTCAAGATCCGAGACATCGAGAGAAGGCGACTTGGTGCTAAAGGAAAAGCCTCCTACGCGAGACCAATCCCCTCGGAAAGTGGGAGCCTACTGGATAGGACCGTTCGTGGTACAAAGAATCTTCTCAGGAGGAGCCATGAAGCTAGCGAGATTTGGACGGAAACCCTTTCGTTAACCCCGTGAACGGAAGCAAGCTCCGCGAATACTTCGTTTGAGGAAGAGCACGAGTCAACTCTCCTTCCCCATACATCGTCCCCCTCGGTAAATTAAAGTGCTAAAGAGTAATACCCATTTGGATACATTCCCGCTAATGATCCGGGTAAAAAAGCAGTCGCACTTCTTTTGTCTTTGTTTTTCTCAAATTCACCTAAAGTGTCGAACTACGGTGACTGAGCCCCTTAGTCCAATTGTAAAAGGGGAACGTGGCGGCCATCTTTGGTTCGGTCTAAAAAACAAAAAAAAATACAATAAGCATCAATTGCTTGTGTTTCGAAAAACTCTTTTCATTTAACCTACAAATTCATAACGGTTAAAACATTCTTTGATGAGTTCAAGCACGGTCAACTCTTGACTCGCTACACGCTAGCAAAACTACAATAAAACATTAATCAATTAATGTGTACGCAATGACAATGGGTGGATACTCACGGACGGCAAGGTCAACCTAGTTTCCCGTACTAGGTCCTTCATCCTTCTTCCCCTTCCCTTTTCCCCGTGAGTGTTCTTCACCTTCGCGGGAAATATTCGGTAGGCCTTCTACTGGCTCGGGGACTCTTCCCGACGCCTCCGTCAAGCTTGTGGTACATCCAGCGCTTGATCCTTTCTCTAGCTGTCTCGAGCCGCCTCGCTTGAGCCATCATCGTAGTGCTTTGATTGGCCTCCCGATCGGCACTTGCCACATGTCGGCCATGGCATCGCCGATACGATTCCCGGGGTTAGCCCTCGCTTTGTCCTCCTCAAGGTCGAGCGTCCGGGTGATCGGCACCCAACGGCTCACTCCGTCTCCACAAGATAGCCATCTGTGTCTCCCCATACACTCTTCGTACCGGTTCGGATCTTGCGTCGACGAACGGTGCCCTCTCTCGGTGAAAGAGAACCACGGCGAGGAAAGGACGTGTATTGCCACCACGGGTGATCGGCAATAGCGTCGAAGGATCTTCCATCCGCGAGATCCCACCTCAGGTAGCGGCATAACTCGGATCGGTCGGTGGCATACTGCTCCGGCCCGTCTTGCGCAGAACCAATGATGGAATATAGAAAGACGTGCGAGACGGCCCGGCGCTCGACAATCAACGGACCCTCTGAGCGGTCCTACAAGTCTGTAACTTCCAATGGGAACCCACCATCGCAAGTGATGCGTGCAAAGTGCTGGCCATCGAGCTCCGGCTCGGCTGATTGCCCCCTATCACCGGAAGGGACGTCGCGAGAAAGACCCAGCGTCACAAGACATTGGCACCTCGGGCATCATCTGCGGCCTCTCCCTCGGCCACATGGTCGGCATAGCGGGACTCCCTCCCCGCATGTATCGGCTACCGGTCGCCATCCGGCCTATGCCCGAGAACGTCTCGCCCAAGACCAATGGCACGATGTCTCCCCCACTCGGCCTTTGCCTCACCGGGTCCGGTATTGTGATGGCACACACCCGAGAGGCGTGAATGTGAACGAGTAGCAATCGCGCCTGAGCAAACGCGTCCCACGAAAAGACGCTCCCCTCGGCTCAGGCAAATCTTTCGGGCGGTCCCGAAATGTCAACGTAATCGGTATCTGTATCGGCATCCGTATGCTTCTCAGTAGAGATACCCAGCCAAAGACACTAGCTTCTCAACGGTGGCCATGCCACCGGCATACGGAAGAACTAGGCATTCCGTCTCGGGTCCTCCCGAGAATGGCCGGAAATCTTCAAACGTAGGAGTGATTTCGTTGTACGAAAAGCGTACACATTCCTCCGTGCGTCCCGAGGAACCGAGACGCGGCTCTCAAAAGATCCCAATCGGCATGAGCTCCTTCAAAGCCCAAACAGATTTAATCCGTAACGACCTTCGAAAAACCTTTTGTTACGCCTCGTGTGGTTCCGTACCCACGGCGAAAGTTGTCCAAATATCGCTCTTGCATCAGAGACGATAACTTGGGAAAGGGAGCCATGTCGAAGGTGAAGAAAACCTTAAGAAAGGGAAAGGAATTCAGCCGGATGAACAAAGCAATGCGCGGTTTTCTCACCAATTGCAAAGCTGACTGCAATTTAAAGAATGCGGAAATTCGGTTCTAGTCGGCCGGACTCCCTCTGCGATTGACTTGGTCAACTCTGCGGCCATTGCCCTTAAAATTGGAAACATTTCCAAACCATGCCCTGTTCACTCCTATGAAATCTGCGTGCACACTTACGATTTCATTCAACCAATGTCAATATCCCTTAGCCCAGGGCTCGTGCAGCGGTGCAAATAATTAAAAATTAGTGCATACATGCTTAATTTTTGACCCGTTCAATTTTTAATGCATTTCTCTTTTTTATTTATTTTTGATTAACCTATTTGCTTATTTGCCGAAAATAACGAAGGTGATCATAGAATAAATATGCGAAATACGGAGTTCCGCCCACGGGCGCCTTTTTGCAAATACGGTTCAAATCAAAATTTGTTCTGACAAATACATGCATTTTGTCTAAACAAAGCGATAAAGAAAGAAAGCGAAAAAGGGGACTACTGCGAGTCTGCTCGTCATCCGTACACTCGGCGTCTTTGCTCCGCCAGCTAGGATCCGTCGCAAACGGGAACTCGCCGAACTCCTCCCGGTAGGGAATAGGCAAAGGGCCTCCTCGGAGTACGCGAACTCGAGGACTCCCCCTCTCGCGCCCGAGTGCGCGAAGAAGGAGCTCCAAATCCGGCCGTTCCGCCCGCGAGCGCGAACCCACGTGTAAAGTCCTCCCCACCGAGTTGTGGGAGCGGGCGAATCTCTCGGCCTAGACGGCCCCGATCACGGACGTCCACGCTCCTCAGGAGGCGCACCGCATGAACTCCACGAGCCTCCTAGCGTAGGCGGACCACCCGTCCACCGGCCTCGTAGGCGTCATTATACGTACGGCCGAGATACTGCGAACCGGGAAAGTCATCGAAAGCAAGCGAAAGTACGAGATGCAACATTTGCGAGAATACTACTATCAAATGCGAGAAAATCAAAAAAGGTGCTCACTTAGAAGCATTGGGGTCCGCCACTGTATCGTGGTCTCGGCTCGGCGGAGCGGGATCACAAGTCGCCTACGCGAACCGTCCGGCCCCTCGTACGCTAGCCTAGCTCGCGGGACCGGAGAAAATCTCGAGGACCTCCGGGGACCTCGCCCTCTCTATCTTTGTACTGCGGGCTCCTCGGCCTCATCCTCAAGAAAACATCATGGCGGCCCCGCTATGATGTACTCGGTGTAGTACACGCCACATGTACCCCTCCCGGCTCATCAATCGGCATCTCCAGGGGATCTTTGCATGTACAAAGGAGGATCCACCGGCACGAGGAAGAGACCCTGCCTATGCTTTGACGAGTCACCCTCTCCCCCAAATACATGGCGTCACGGTGAAGTCCCACCGGGAGCTTCCGCCGCCGTGTAGTCTCGGCGGCAATGCACCGCGACATGATCGAACCTACTCCACCGGAGTCGGTGGATCCTCTCGAGAGAACTCCGGGTTCGGCGCCGAGAGATATCTCCTCGTATGACACTCGAGTGCCAACTCTCGAAGAGACCGCCCTCTTCGCCTTCTTACGCCAAACCGGCATGGCGGGGAACGAGGGGACGGTACGGCTCCTTGATGTCCCAAGCACAACGGGTGAGACACCTCGTAGCACCGGACACCGAGAGAATGGAAAGTTATGTCGGCTACAAAGCGGATACATACGAGTACATAAAAGAGGCGAGGAAGAGAAAAAGTACGTGAACTTACATCCGAGACGGGCGTGAAGCGGCTAAATGAGTGCTCCTCTCCCCGCGAGAACTTTGTCCGGGGAGTGGTAAAGCTCGGCCGATCCGGCCTCCCCCACGCGAACCCCTCACGGCATCCAAGTCTACCGGCGGCCGAGCAAAGGAAGTGACAAGACGTGTCGAAGTCGGGAATAAAGTCGGCGGCAGCGCAAACCAAAGGAACCCTCGAGCCGGACGCTCCGCGGTCATCCTCGAGACCCGGCCCGGATAAGCGGCGACACCTTCCCTCAAATGATTCTCCATCGGCACATGTAGAATGCCTAAGCCCCTGGCATCGGTAATATCAAAACCCGGCAGCCGGACAAGCTGCTCAGGGGTGTAACCATCAACCCACACCGGCGTGTTGCCATAAGTCGGCAACCCGGTGATAGCGGCAAAATCCGTGGGAGTCACCGTCGCCTCCCCATACTGAAATGGAAAGTGTGGGTCGTATCCCACCGGTACTCGCTCGGCGCGACATACATGGACACTGCCCCTCGGCGTATCGGTGTCGCGGCTACGGCCTTGATAAACCCGGCCAACCCGGAGTCAAGCACCGGTGTCGCGGACTCCTCTCTCCCTCTCGAGCCACGTCAGGGATAATGCCCCACAATGCTGCACCGCCTCAAAGGCACCCCGACTCTTACGGTTATGAGTATTAACCGTCCTGTCCCTGAGACAAACAAGACAAAAGCAACGTCAACAGAAATGCACCAACGCATGTCAAAAGGATGCAATGCAGATACGGTTCTCATTCATTTCCTACGTATATTCAAATCATTTCGAAAACTCCGTCGAATCCGGAACTTTCAAAATCTTTCGAAAACTCCGTCGAATCCGGAACTTTCAAAACATTTCGAAAACTCCGTCGAATCCGGAACTTTCAAAATCTTTCGAAAACTCCGTCGAATCCGGAACTTTCAAAACATTTCGAAATCTTTCGAAAACTCCGTCGAATCCGGAACTTTCAAATCCTTTCGAATTTTTCGAAAATTTCGCTCCGTCCCGAATTAAAGCTACTTTAATTTTGGAAAATGCATCTAGACATGGAATTTTGCAACCAAAATTTTTATGTCATCCACCCATAGTGTCAATTGAACTACATCCTAGTCAATTTCGACAAAGGCTCATAGCAAAGTCAAAAGCCCCAATTCGGGCACCAAAATCCCTAAGTTCATTCCTAACAAATTTCTAACATTTAAAGAATGCACATTCTTAAAATTAATGGAATTTGTAGGAAACTTACTTGTCTTTCGATCCCTCCCTTGGAGTTGTGGCGGTCCCTCGCCGGATAAAACTCCGCCGGATTCAATGGAAGAGTAGTGGTTCGAATGGTCCGAACCAATCGAGTTCTTTCGTCATCGGTCCTTCCGTGGCGAGCCATTGGTCCTCCTTCACCCTCCATAGCAAATTTCCTTCACAAATTCGAGCAAACCTTGCAATTTGGGTTGGATTTTTTCTCTCTTTTCTCTCCTCTCTCGCCGGCAACAATGGAAGAAAATGGCCTCTTCCTTCCCCAGCCTCGGCATTAAAAAGGAATCTGGAAATTCAGTAAAAGTCCGACCGGACTCTTACTGCACCAGGAAAAATTTTGCCCCTTTTGCCCCTCAACTTTTGGCAATTCCAATTTTACCACTTTTGGCCCCCAAAAGTGTAAAATTTCCTCTCGATTAGACATTTCTAACACCCGTCCCCGAGGATAAATCAAAGTTAGTTTTCACTAACGCTCGTCTCCTGACGTTAAATTCAGTCCGGTTGACATTTGACATTCCAACGTTCAACCATGTCTCCGGACATTCCAAGTTACTATTCCGTCTCCTGACGTTAAAATTTAATAATGGTCTTCACCATTAAATCCTTAATCGCGACCTTTCACGGTCCGATTTCAATTCTCAATCGCGACCTTTCACGGTCCGATTCCAATTCTCAATCGCGACCTTTCACGGTCCGATTTCAATTCTCAATCGCGACCTTTCACGGTCCGATTCCAATCCTCAATCGCGACCTTTCACGGTCCGATTTCAATTCTCAATCGCGACCTTTCACGGTCCGATTTCAATCCTCAATCGCGACCTTTCACGGTCCGATTCCAATTCTCAATCGCGACCTTTCACGGTCCGATTTCAATTCTCAATCGCGACCTTTCACGGTCCGATTCCAATTCTCAATCGCGACCTTTCACGGTCCGATTTCAATCAGACCTTTCACGGTCCGATTCCAAGTCTCAATCGCGACCTTTCACGGTCCGATTTCCAATCATAATCGCGACCTTTCACGGTCGATTCCAAGTCTCAATCGCGACCTTTCACGGTCCGATTTCAATCCTCAATCGCGACCTTTCACGGTCCGATTTCAAGTCTCAATCGCGACCTTTCACGGTCGATTCCAATTCTCAATCGCGACCTTTCTGGTCGATTTCAATCCATAATCGCGACCTTTCACGGTCCGATTTCAATCCTCAATCGCGACCTTTCACGGTCAGATTTCAATCCCCATCTTGACCTTTCATGGTCCCGTCTCAAATGTCGATCCAGGACCTTCGCGGTCAGGCCTCCACTCTCCTATCGAGACCTTTGTTCACCTAACCCGGCGACAATAAGCCGAACCCCAAGGCACGAACGCCTTGCAACAATCCCTCTTCGGCCATCCTCGTAAGCCCGAACACCTTTTCACTTCAACAAGTGAACATTAAATCTCCTCCGCCGATCGTAAGCCGTCATTGCTCATCCCCGGCGGGATAAAGCGGCAACGACGGCAATAAGCCCGGCACCCGAGGCACGAACGCCCTCGTCGGCATCGCAACTCCGGTTTGAGGCGCCACGCGCCCTCGAAGGTTTCGAAGTCCCGAGGTTCGGGCGCCTCCCAACGGTCTCCATTCGGGTACAGTGCCTCGCGAATGGTCTCATCCCGAGTTTAGACGCCTCCTAACGGTCTCGCTCGGGTCAAGGTCCCCGTCGCGGCCCTTGCCTTTTCGAACTACGATCGGCTTGATTCCCGCTCGGGATACGTAGGAATCCTTTTCGCTAAGGGTCCGGCCCGGTGACCGCCAGTCTCCTTTCAAAGTAAGGCATCCCGATTTGGATCCTTATCTTTTTCAACGACCCCGCCTCCTTCGGAGGAGACGTCGGCGAGGGCTAAGCGTAAGTACCCAAATCCGGATCGTCCAAATCCGTCGAAAAGTTAACCGAAATCCGTTAAGCGGCCCGCTCCCTGGAGTTGCCGGAACTCGTTAAACTCCCGTTCTTTGTGCCAACGAGACGTCCGGGGCGCCAGGTGCATCCCGACGTCAAGCCGTACTTAACACGTGTCATCACACGTAAAAGCACGGCTTTCCACGAAAAATGCATTTTCCGGCACTTTCTGGGGCATTTCGGACATTTCTCGATTGTTATTTTAAAAAGCGGACAAAGCAAGGACCGGGGAACAAATTCCCATGAAGGCGGTGACTCGGAGGGGCACGTGGCGGCCATGCCACCTCCCTCTAGTCACCCTTCAATCAAATTCAAAGGGAAAAGACCAAAATGCCCCTGGTTTGCAAGCCGAGTCAGTGGGACTCACTTTGTGCACATTTTACGAAATTGCCGGCCAAGTCCTTCAAATTCTCAAAATACCACAAACCCCCTGGATTCGAGGCGAAATCCGTCCAGGACTCCCTCTTTGCAAATTTCACCTATAAATAGAAATGGTTTGTCAAAGCCAAAGATGAAAATTTACCCCAAAATTTCACCACCCCCACGGTCCAAACTGGTTTTCCCCTCCCGAGCTCCCGTTCTATCTCGATTCGCGTGAAATCTTCGTATTTCGATCAAATACGCACCTTACAACTTCGAAACAACCTTTCGAATCACTTTCCGTGTCCTGTACACACCTCCCGAGCTAAAGGAGTCGACCCTAGCCATAGGTATAACTCCCTCTCTCTAAATCTCCCGTTCCGTCTCGGTTTACGCGCCAGTCGCTATAACCGTTTCGAACGTCGTTATCGAAATGTAGACGCCTCCGTCTAACGGGGTCCGATACGTTTTAGCCCCTCGATCCTCTTCTCTTTCCGTAAGAGAAGTAATCACGGGTTAAAACGGCGTTCCGACCCCGTTCCGTTTACTTTTATGTCATTTACCATTCCGGATCGATCGATCCGTTGATCGTCATTTACAATTCCGAGCCGTTTGGCCTCGTTGATCGTCATTTACAATTCCGAGCCGTTTGGCCTCGTTGATCGTCATTTACAATTCCGAGCCGTTTGGCCTCGTCGATCGTCATTTACGAATCCGGATCGTTTGATTCCGTTGACACCAGCTTTAAATCTTTGTCATTTACAAAGTCCGATCCGTTTGGATTGTGATAGTATTTACTTCTCAAAGTCCGAGTCGCAACCCGATTCGTTGATCGCATGTCATTTAATACGCATTTTTTCCGTAAAAATCGTTAACAATGTAATGCCCGGTTCAAAACCGGAGTTCGTCCGTCGAACTCTCTTTCAAAACGCGCGAAATGACGTTTGGCCTCCGAACGCTCATCTTCAAACTAAAAGCCGCCATTTGACACTCAAAATCATTTAATACGCATTTTCCCATAAAAATCGTTAACAATGACTCGCACGGTTCAAAATCGACGTTTGCCACGCAAACGCTCATTTCAAACTCAAAATCGACATTTGCCACGCAAACGCTCATTTCAAACTCAAAATCGACGTTTGCCACGCAAACGCTCATTTCAAACTCAAAATCGACGTTTGCCACGCAAACGCTCATTTCAAACTCAAAATCGACGTTTGCCACGCAAACGCTCTTTTCAACTCAAACCGACGTTTGTCATTCAAACGCTCGTCTTTTCAAAAGTCACCTAATCAACGTTTGTCATTCAAACCAAGATTAAGCTTGTCATTCAAGCCCCCATTTCAAAAAAAAACACACACACACACACACGATTTCGAGAAAGGTAGAAAGACTCGTCATGCGAGGCGTTTCGGGCGATCTCGTAATACTCTACCCGAAACGTAACTTGACCTCCGAACCTAACAATCTCTGGTACAAAAAACTTTTTCTCGTTTTTGCTGCCAATAAAAATGATCCCCGTTTTCAAAGCCTTTTCCTAAGTTTTTGCTACCAATAAAAATGACACCTTTTCACAATAGCCGTTTCTCAACGTTTGGGCTCAAAATACAAAAACCGCGTGGCGACTCCTCATTTTGTTCCTTCCCATGAAGCGAGGTCTCAGACACCAACCCCTCCGCGAAAGACAACCGCCTTTTCCGCGCCCCCCGCCCGCGCGCGAAAAAGATCGGGTAATTTCACTTACGAGCTTGAATTCTATGCGGTGGTTCAGGCCATCAAACATTGGGAGCAGTATTTATCACACCGTGAGTTTATCCTTCATACTGATCATGAGGCGTTGAAATATATGAATGGTCAGAAAATCTCTTAACAGGATGCATGCACGTTGGGTGGCATATCTACAACAGTTCACTTTTGTTATTCAGCACAAGAGTGGGCAACATAATAAGGTTGCCGATGCATTGAGTCGTCGGGTGAGTCTGTTGGTTATAATGCATACTGTCGTGGTGGGGTTTGACTGCTTGAAAGAGTTGTACGCGTCAGATCCTGATTTTTCTGCAGATTGGGCTCGTTGTCAGCATGGAGATCCTGTCGGAGTGTTCTTTCTGCAAGATGGGTTCTTATTTTTCAAGAACCGTTTGTGCATTCCTCAAGGCTCTGTTCGTGAGAGTCTTATTGCGGAGATTCACAAGGATGGTCATATTGGTCGTGACAAAACTTTGGAGTTGGTTTCCCAACGTTACTATTGGCCACAGTTGCGAAGGGACACTAATATGTTCGTGCGGAAGTGCATGGTTTGTCAGACGAACAAAGGGCAGTCCCAGAATACAGGATTGTACACCCCTCTTCCTGTTCCTACAGCCCCTTGGGAGGATATTTCGATGGACTTTGTTCTGGGGTTACCTCGTACATAAAGGTCCAATGATTCGGTGTTCGTGATCGTTGATCGTTTCTCGAAGATGGCCCATTTTATTCCGTGTCGTAAGACATCGGACGCTGCTCATATTGCGGGTCTTTTCTTCAAGGAGGTGGTTCGCCTACATGGGGTTCCCAAGACTATTACTTCCGATCGTGACACGAAGTTCTTAAGTCATTTTTGGCGTACATTGTGGAGTATCTTTCGGACGGGTCTTCAATTTAGCAGTTCTTTTCATCCTCAGACAGATGGCCATACGGAGGTGGTTAATCGGACTTTGGGGTCGATGGTTCGCTGTTTATGCGGTGACAACCCGAAGAAGTGGGATGTGATGTTGGCCACTGCTGAGTTTGCTTTTAATAATATGCCTAACAGAACTACGAAGAAGACACCATTCGAGGTTGTGTACCAGCGTCCTCCGAGTCATACACTTTATTTGGTGCCCTTACCAAAGTTGCCGGGGTATAGCATTGAAGCTGAACATATGGCAGAATCATTCGACACTATTCAGGCGGAGGTTCGGAAGAATATTGAGGTCTCGAATGCTAGATATAAGGCAGATGCGGATAAGCGACGTCGCGTCAAAACTTTTTCTGTGGGAGATTTGGTTATGGTGCATTTGCGCAAGGAGAGATTTCCGGTGGGTACCTACAGTAAGTTGCATCCCAAGAAGATCGGTCCGTGCAAGGTGGTGAGCAAGGTCAATGATAACGCTTATGTTGTGGAGTTACCTGACGGGTGGCACATTTCTCCTACTTTCAATGTCGCTGATCTCTTCGAGTATTTCCCGGACGATCCTCTTTATGTTGATGTGGATTCGGGAACGAATCCTTTTCAAGAAGGGGAGCATGATGTAGCTGATGCAAACGACGACAATTCAGAAGCTGATGCTGAGGCGGCCGCACCTTTTCCTTCCAGGCGTGCGCTTCAAATTGGGTCGAAGGAGGATGGCCTACGGTGATTGAGGCGGCCGCCCCATGTTGCTCCATGCGCCCGCCTCAAGGTGGAGTCACGATGGGAGAAGACGCGGCATTCCAGGCGCCCGCATGGCGAGATCCAGCGCCCGCCTCGGCTGCTTTGTTTGATGGGTTCACGTATTTACGTTTTATTATGTTTACTGAATTTTTGTTATTTCAAACTGGGGTATTTTAGTCATTTGGATGGTTATTTGTTTCTTAGGGTAAAGGAGTATTTAAACGCTGGTAGTTTAGGGTTAGAGCAACTTTTGATTTCTTTGTTATTGGATTGCAAACTCTGCAATTTGTTGAAGTCTTAAAATCCTTTATTCGTGGATTCGAGTCAAGGTCAAGAAATCCCTTTGATTTTCTTGTTTATTCATTGTTGATTCCGCTGCGTTTACATTAGCAAGTTATCCCGAGCAAGTTATCCCAATAAAGTTTTAACAATGTTGCATTCACATGACTCAAACTCGAGAACTCTGATTAAGCTACAACACCCCTTTCATATAATTTAGGTGTTTTTTTTGTCTGGAACATAGAAAGGTAAAGTATGATAACTTGGCAGTTGGTGCCTACAAGAATAATAAATTGATAAGTTTGAATTTAAGCGGTTTTTTTTTTTTTTTTTTTTTTGTCTTTTAAAAATATAAAATTTCAGTTTTTTTTTTCTTTTTTCGAAGCACTTTTGATTTAAAGCAATGCAATTATTAATAGAATTTGATAAAGTAACATTTATTTTTATTTCTCTAGTAAATGATATGGAAGGGAATCATGATATATTTTTTTTTTGAACAAGTACTTAATATAAAATTTGCGAAAACAACATTTTAATACTCTAAATATTCATTTACAATAGTTACAGACTGGTAGAAGGGATTTTCACTCTGGCAAACCTATCTTTTCAAGGAATAAAATAACTTTCATTACAAAAAAAAAATGGAAAAGAAAAGGGTAAATTACACTGAATCCTTCGTCACAAGTCAATCGATCAATAAGGATAGGATAGTGAAATTTAAAATTTAACCACCTAATCCAACATTTGAATCAAAATTCCACCTTGTCCTAAATTAAAACCACGTTTTCCTTCCCTCCCTTCTCATTCAACACACACTATCTCTCTCTCTCTACCCTTCCATCTCCAGTTACTCACCCCCATCTCCGGCGACCCTCCCCATCTCCGGCCACCCTTATCCTCCCCATCTCTGATCATCCTATTCTGCCTCCAACCGTCTTCGTCCAATTAAGTCAGATTCGAAGTCGGAGTGACATTTCCCTTAAAAGCTTCATTTTGGCCATGTTTTAGTCGTCGCCAAATGCTATTTTCTCTGATGATCTCGTTATCTTCCTCGTCGCCAGCCATTAGTGGTAGATCGAGCCATATTTGCTTAGATCTGCAACAAAAATTGCCATCTTCGCCAAGCTCGAAGCACGGACCAGCCCCAATCATCTTCTCCGTTGAACAAACAAATCCGATCTTCTTCGACAATCTCTTCAAGTGAACAGTCTGATCGTCATACACCCGCATACTCACCGTCAATAACCTCATCTCTCTGAAGTTGGACACATTCTGTATCAGATCTACTTGTAATGGCAGCATTGCTGGAACAATCACCAAACATCGAGACAATTTCCTTTTTCTTTTTCTTGTTATAAATGAATCAGTACTTTCTTAGATTTGATGAATTCATGGTAAATGAATTGCAGATGTTGGAATTTGTTCATTTCATGTTATTGTGATAGAAAAATACTAACAATTTTTTACAGATTATTGTTATAAAATTAACTAAAACAACTGTGAAATTAAATAAAACAACTATGAACTTATCTAAAACAACTATAAACTTATCAAATATGTCAAATAATCTCATAAAATGTTAAAAATAGAGGCTATAAAAGACTAAAACAAATATAAATTTAATTAAAACAACTATGAACTTAATTAAAACAACTGAGAACTTAACAAATATGTCAAATAATCTCATAAAATTGCTAAAATAGAGACTATAAAAGACTAAAAACAACTGTTAAATTAACTAAAACAACAGTTAACTTAACTAAAAACAACCGTTAATTAAGTACATGCTAGCCTTTTTCATGCAGAAATTTTGAATTTAGATAAAACTACTGTGAACTTCTCTTAATATTTATTGAAACAAATGTGACAAATAACTGTGAACTTCTCAAAAACAATTGTGAAATTGGAATAATCGTGAACTTCTACAAAACAACTGTGAATTTGTAACAATTGTAAACTTCTCAAATTTGCTTCAGATTTTATGTTTATGCTAGTAGTTTGATTTGTCTCTTGACGATACGAGCACAATGGTGGTTTCAGTTTTTTTTTTTTTTTACTTTTAGATATTAAGATATTTCATTTTAAAATTTTGAGGTGAAAAAAAAAGAGAGGAAGGGAGAGAGAAAGCATAGAAAAAAAAAAAAGAGAGAGCGTAGAAAAGAAAGGTGTGCGTCATTCAATTTGGTGTCAGAACTAGGTGGTAAATTCCCAAACTGTGTGTCCTAGGTGTAGTTTTCGATGTGTCAGGGATGATTTGGTAATTGCCATAATAAATAACTTGATTATAATTCAGCTAAAGACTAACGGATTAAAATTGATTGATTTTTTTTAACCATGGTTGAGAAATATTGTGCACGTGTATTAATATTAGTAGAGATTGGCTATTAACAAACGTCGGTAGCTCAACCTAAGTTGTGGGACTCATATAGCAAAATGAAGTCCTAGAAAAACAAGTGGCCAATGTATTGGCTCGTCTTTTGACTAAATGAACTAAGAACTGGGCATTTGCTCTAATTTCAGAATGACCAATGTTTCAACAAACATAGACTTTATGAATACAAAAGAAACAAATCCAAAAGGCTCCCAGCAAACAAATGGGGAGAAATCACAAGGGCTCCCAAAGTTACTGCTGGTTGCTTTTTATAAGACCATGACACAGCTCCATACCCTACCATGAACACATACCCAGAAGTACTTTTCCGATCGTCAAGATCATCAGCATATCCACTGTCCGTAAAGGCCACGAGTTTTGAAACGCCTTCTCCATTCTTATAGAAAATGCCTAGTTCAGTTGTTCCCTTAACATATCTCAGAATCCTCTTTTACTACTGACCAGTGTGACATGAGTGGAATTGAAGTGAATATGCTAAGAAGACTAACACCATACATTAAGTCTGGACGAGTAATAGTTAGAATACATAAGACTCGCAACGACTTGTTTGGATAAAGTCCCATCAACCTTGATCCCTTGACGCAGGAGCTAGAAGGCCAAAACGAGAAGAGACGGAGCAGGAACTTGAAGAGACGAAACAGGAACTTGAAGAGACGGAACATGCTAACTATCCAGAATTCAATCAACTTCAGATGCAATTCTGTACCAATTGGGAAGTCCAAACGTTATGTGTGACATATGGTTGGAAATCTCTCTGAGTGTAGTTTCTGGAACAATTTTCTATTCATTGATTACATTTTTCTACAAAGAGTTATGACAGTTTTAGTGAAGGGTGGTCTCAAGGGCAGATTCATCCGAATTTTGTCTAAGTTTTGAAGTTTCATGAATCTTTTGATTCATCCCTTATCTTATCCTCAAATAATTAATGTTTAGTTCATTCCCTTAGTATTTTGATATTTCCTAAGCTTGGAGGGTTGTTCCAAGTGTCATATAAATACCCTATATCATGTCTTGGTGAGGCAGTTCATGTTTTAAGTTTATTCATCAATAAAAGTTCAGGTTTGAGCTAGCTTTTGTGTGTTCTGTATCTCATTGGTTTTTTCTGAATCATTTGAGTGGTGAACCCCCTTTACAACCCTGTATCTCGTGGGAGGATTCCTTCGAGTGGTGAGTTGTTTTGCTCTGTATCTCCAAGGTTGATACATTGGAGTGGTGAGCATCTTATCCATATTCTTATTTCCTTTCCGCTGTGAGTATTCCTCGTATCAAGTGGTATCAAAAGCCGAAACCAGGATCTCCTTGTTTTGGTAAGGATATCCTTTTATCCCTTTCATCATCCTTTTCATCTCTCTTTCTCCATCATCAATTTCGTTTCCATCGCATTTTATTAAGAAAAAATCTTCAAAAAAATCTTAAAAAAAATATTGTTCTTTCTCAATCAAAGATGGCGGATCTTTATTGGACATTTACCAGTTCAATTACTGTGCAACCCATTGTTGATTGGTCTTTGCCACCAATCTATGATGAAGAGTGTGACGAGTCAATGGAGATAATTGGAGGAGAATATTTAACATATGTTTCTTGTGTTGTTGAAGATCCACAAGTGGAAAGGGAGCATGCTCATGATGAGCCATTATTAAGGGAGCAAAAGCTTTATGCAAATTCAAAAAAATGTGAGTTTTTCTCAAATAGCCTTGTCTTCTTAGGCTATGTGGTTTCCTGCGATGGTGTGAAGATGGATTCAAGTAAAGTTGAAGCAATTCTTAGTTGGCCACAACCCAAATCGATCCACGACATCCGGAGTTTTCATGGACTCGCTTCATTTTACCGTCGTTTTATCAAGGGGTTGTTGGACTTTATGTATGGCTTCTTTAAGACTTAACGGAAAAACTGACGGAGAAAATAACGGAGATTGGGAAAACTAGAAACAAGTCGAGTCTTGTATTAAATACAATCTCCGTAAGAGTTATTTGTCCCGCACAGGTGCTTACGGTTGAATAACAAAACTCTCGTAAGATAAAACGACTTAACTATTAGTTATAAGGAGCACTCCAATATAACTAATCTAACGAACAACTCAATGTTTTGAACTTTGGACTTGAAAAGATTTGATGCAACAAGATGATATGATTTGGCTATGTTAATCTATCTCTCTAGAGGGTTGGAAGGCTCAAATGACTGTATGTGTAAATTGAAATTCGGAGGGAAGGTATTTAAAGAGATTTAAAGGGTTCATGGCTTTTCACTTCAAGAGGTGCCAAAACTGTTCAGATTTTGCCCATGAGCGCGGCCGCTCTTGCCTTGAGCGCGACCGCGCTCTCATGCCGAGACCAGGCCAAGATTTAACCTTAAATCAGCGCGGCCGCTCTAGGCTGGAGCGCGACCGCGCTGAAGCCCAGAACTGAAAGGTCACGAAAACCTTTTTGGGAACAGTTGTGACCCAAACCAATTTGGATCACCCAAGTCAACCCAAGTTAACTTTAACCCTTTATTTAACTCTCGTTAAGTTACAAAAAACACTTGTCATTAATTCTCATTCACCCTAAACGGTTTAGAGACATTAAATGAGTTTAATAATCTACAACAAATGTAGAATACATTTTGTAACAAGTTTCGTTAACAAATAACGAACTTCCGTTAGAAACTAGATCAACGTTAAGTCAAACTTAACTTTCCGTTATCTATTTCCAACAATCCCCCACATGAATGACAATTAATGCATGTATGCAATTTCGTCCAAAGTTCCGGCGAACTATTATTACATCGGGATAGATAGCTTGTGGCCTTGAATCCTCCCTAGTGAAATATTATCGGATATACTAGCCATTTGGTAGCGAGTCGCTTTGAACCAGTGACTGTCGGATGTATACCAAGACAATAATACTCACATAATAACAGCTCTAACAAAAGTTGTTCTCACGTTTTGTCCATTTTGGCCCTGGACCGTATCTCATTCATAAGCGTTTCTTTAGAGGCGGCCTAATTACCTCTCGCTTATATAGGTGATTCTTACTATAAAGAGTATCATGCACTACTCCACCCGTAGGTATAGAAATCATTAAAAAGTTTTCTCAACTTATCCTTACCACTTCGCCGCATGTGCTTGTACTTGGATGTTACGGGAATGAGTATTCAACATCTCCGGGTTAATAAACCGAGTTGTTGTTTCCAAGTAACTCTACTAGAACTTATAACTTGGTTGTCTCATTGAACCAAGGGCACGGGATCTCCATTTCTCAAGGTTGAGTGTCCGCTATAAGTCCTTTTGTTGTGGGTTTTAAACCCATTCCCTTAACAGGTTTATACAGTTGATCCCGATTTATACCTTTGGTAAACGGATCCGCTAGGTTATCACATGATTTCACATAATCAATAGTGATAACGCCATTCTTGATCAAGCTGTCTAATGGTATTGTGTCTACGACGAATATGTCTAGACTTACCATTGTACATACTATTCTCGTGCCCTTCCAATTGCCGATTGACTATCACAATGGATTAGTACAGCAGTACATGTGTTTGCTCCAACAAGGAACATCCTCCGAGGAAGTTCTTAAGCCATTCTGCTTCTTCCCCGGCTTTATCTAACACGATAAACTCGGATTCCATCGTGGATCTGGCTATACACGTTTGTTTGGAGGATTTCCATGACACCGCTCCTCCACCTATAGTGAATACATATCCACTTGTGGATTTAGAGTCTTTCGTGTCCGATATCCAATTGGCATCACAAGATCCTTCTAATACTGCTGGATATTTATTGTAAAGTATCCCATGGTTTAATGTATACTTTAAATATCTTAGTACTCTCATTAGTGCTTTCAATGATCGGTACTAGGATTGCTTGTGAACCTACTTAGTTTGCTCACCGAATATGCAATGTCCGGACGAGTACAATTTGTTAAGTACATCGATCGCCAATTATTCTTGCATATTCCAGTTGAGAAACTGGTTCCCTTTGTTCTTGGCTAAATGTAGAGCCAAGTCTACAGTGTCTTAGCCGGAGGGTCATCAAAGACATTGAATTTCCGAAGAACATTCTCTAGGTAATGGGATTGTGAAAGAACTAATCCTTCGGATGTTCTAGAGATCTTTATCCCTAATATTACATCGGCTAATCCCATGTCTTTCATGTCAAAGTTCTTCTTTAACATGCCTTTGGTATTCATGATTAAATCATGATTACTTCCCATTATGAGCATGTCGTCTACATAAAGACAAACGATAACGAATGATTCAGTATGTTCCTTTAATGTAGACACATTTGTCACATTCATTGATCTTGAATCCATTCGATAACATGGTTCTATCGAACTTCTCATGCCATTGTTTAGGTGCTTGTTTTAGTCCATACAAGGATTTTACAAGTTTACACACCTTTCTTTTCTTTACCAGAACCACGAATCCTTCGGGTTGTTCCATGTAAATTTCTTCATCAAGTTCTCCATTTAGGAAAGTCTTCACATCCATTTGGTGTATCTCAAGATTATGCACTTTCTTTGCAATAGCTATGAGAACACGAATAGATGTGATCCTTGTGACAGGGGAGTATGTATCGAAGAAATCATATCCCCCTTTCTGTCTAAAGCCTTTGGCAACTAGCCTAGCTTTGTACTTTTCGATAGATCCATCCGCCTTATACTTCCGTTTAAGGATCCATTTGCAACCTAATGGTTTGCAACCTGGAGGGAGATCAACTAATTCCCAAGTATTGTTGAGCATTATGGCTTCTATTTCACTTTGTTAATAGCTTCCTTCCGTAACGAACTATCCGGACCGGACAAAGCTTCTTTAACGAGTTGATGGTTCGTTTTCTAACATGTAAGATAGAAAATCAGGACCAAAAGTCTTTTCCACTCTTGCCCTTTTTGCTACGTCTCGGTTCTTCATCTTCTATTTGAGAAGGACCGGATGTAGACTCATGTGTTCTCTTATTAGAACCTACATCTTTCCTGTCCTTAATCGGAAAAATGTTTTCAAAGAATACCGCATTCCTTGATTCTATAGTAGTTCCTACGTGCATATCCGGAATGTCCGATTTATGCACTATAAACCGATAGGCACTACTATTATTGGCATATCCAATAAAAACACAGTCAATGGTCTTTGGGCCAATCTTGACTTGTTTAGGCTTAGGTACTTCTACCTTGGCCAAACACCCCCACACTTTAAGGTATTTAAAACATGGCCTACGATTATGCCACAATTCATAGGGCGTTTTATCAATACCTTTCTTGGGTATTTTATTAAGAACATAATTAGAAGTGAGTATTGCTTCCCCCCACAAGTTGTCGGGTAAGCACGAACCGATCAAAAGCGCGTTCATCATCTCTTTGAGAGTACGGTTTTTGCGTTCAGCAACTCCATTAGATTGAGGGGTATATGGAGCCGTTGTTTGATGAATTATGCCGGATTCCCAACATAATCCTTCAAACGGTGCTTCATATTCTCCACCTCTATCGCTTCTAATTTTCTTAATTTTCAAGTTAAGTTGATTCTCAACTTCTTTCTTATAAGTCTCAAAAGCCCCTAAGGCTTCATCCTTACTTCTTAAGAGATAGACATAGCAATATTTAGTGCAATCATCTATAAATGTAATGAAGTACTTTTTACCTCCTCGAGTTTGCACTAGTTTTAAATCACATATGTCGGTGTGAATTAACTCGAGAGGAGTCGTGTCTCTTTGTATGGCATTAAATGGTGACTTAGTCATTTTTGCCTCAACACAAACTTCGCACCTATTAGTCGAGTCGGATTTAGTCATTTGGATTAAATCTTGTCTCGCTAATTTCTTAATGGTGTCGAGGTTTACATGTCCTAATCTATCATGCCATAAATTAGAACTTTCCGACAAATAAACGTAAGAAACACAACTTTTATTCATCGCACTTTGGCGGATCACAGTCATTACATTTAATTTAAAAAGGCCCTCCTCGAGGTAACCCTTTCCAAGAAACAAACCATTCTTGGTTAGTACAAATTTGTCGGATTCGAATACTAGTCTAAAACCGGCCTTTCTAAGCAAAGCGCCGGACACCAAATTTTTACGGATGTCTGGAACATGCAGCACATCCAACAAGGTTACTTCTTTTCCGGAAGTCATCTTCAAAATCACGTTTCCAATGCCTTGAACATCGGAGGTCGCAGAATTTCCCATGTAAAGCTTTCTTCCGGAGATGGGAGTATAGGAGGAGAAACTTTCCTTGTTACCACAAATATGGCGGGTAGCACCGGTATCTATCCACCATGCTTTAGGGTTCTCCTCCAAATTTGCAATGTTGGCTTCAAACACAACCGCCATTTGCAAAATCTAGGTCCATGTGGTCAACATTGTTCGCCTCTTTCTTCGGGAGACGACAATCCCTTGACAAGTGGCCCGGTTTGCCACAATTATAGCAAGACCCCTTGAACCTTTTAGAGGTCTTCTTCTTCCCTTTCTTAGCATTCCCGGCAGTTTCGGAATGCTTTCTCTTTGTGCCACTCGTGCTAGCCTCGGCGAGATTGACCTTTGCCTCCATCTTGCCTTTAGCAACTTTGGCCTCATTCATTCTATTGTTCTCTTCTATTTGAAGACGAACAACAATGTCTTCTAAGGACATCTCCTTGCGTTTATGCTTGAGATAGTTCTTGAAGTCCTTCCACGAAGGAGGCAACTTTTCAATGATGGAAGCCACCTTAAATGGATCATTCATGATCATCCCCTCGGCATCAAGCCCATGTAGAATGATTTGGAATTCATCTACTTGAGTTGTTACCGATTTGGAATCAACCATCATAAAGTCAAGATACTTACCGACGACAAATTTCTTTGACCCGGCATCCTCGATCTTGTACTTTCTTTCCAAGGTGTCCCACAATGCCTTGGCTAACTCGACTGTACTATACACATTGTATAGTGCATCGTCAAGTCCATTCAAGATATAGTTCTTACAAAGAAAATTACCGTGAGCCCAAGCCTCCTTTGCCATTTGCCTTTGGGGGTCCGGATCACCTTTTTCTACTGCCGGAGGATCTTCCTTTAAGAAGCGGTGCAAGCTTAGGGTGGTCAAGTAGAAGAGCATCTTCTGTTGCCATCTCTTGAAATCCACACTGGTGAATTTCACGGGTTTCTCACCATGACTGATGTGATGAGTTGTAGGAGCGGGAGCAACATTGTTGAATGTAGTATCTCCTTGCGGTGGAGGCGTCACATTCCCTTGACTAGATGAAGTGGTGTCTTTCTCGTTTGCCATCTCTTGAAGAAGCGTCAAATAACTCTTACGATTGTTGGACTTTATGTATGGCTTCTTTAAGACTTAACGGAAAAACTGACGGAGAAAATAACGGAGATTGGGAAAACTAGAAACAAGTCGAGTCTTGTATTAAATACAATCTCCGTAAGAGTTATTTGTCCCGCACAGGTGCTTACGGTTGAATAACAAAACTCTCGTAAGATAAAACGACTTAACTATTAGTTATAAGGAGCACTCCAATATAACTAATCTAACGAACAACTCAATGTTTTGAACTTTGGACTTGAAAAGATTTGATGCAACAAGATGATATGATTTGGCTATGTTAATCTATCTCTCTAGAGGGTTGGAAGGCTCAAATGTCTGTATGTGTAAATTGAAATTCGGAGGGAAGGTATTTAAAGAGATTTAAAGGGTTCATGGCTTTTCACTTCAAGAGGTGCCAAAACTGTTCAGATTCTGCCCATGAGCGCGGCCGCTCTTGCCTTGAGCGCGACCGCGCTCTCATGCCGAGACCAGGCCAAGATTTAACCTTAAATCAGCGCGGCCGCTCTAGGCTGGAGCGCGACCGCGCTGAAGCCCAGAACTGAAAGGTCACGAAAACCTTTTTGGGAACAGTTGTGACCCAAACCAATTTGGATCAGTCCAAGTCAACCCAAGTTAACTTTAACCCTTTATTTAACTCTCGTTAAGTTACAAAAAACACTTGTCATTAATTCTCATTCACCCTAAACGGTTTAGAGACATTAAATGAGTTTAATAATCTACAACAAATGTAGAATACATTTTGTAACAAGTTTCGTTAACAAATAACGAACTTCCGTTAGAAACTAGATCAACGTTAAGTCAAACTTAACTTTCCGTTATCTATTTCCAACAGGGGTTTAGTACAATTATTGCTCTTATCACAGAATGTCTCAAAGGAGGTACTTTCAAATGGAGCAAAGAAGCAGAGAAAAGCTTTGAACTCATAAAGAAAAAGGTAACTGAAGCTCCTGTTCTTTCACTTTCAGATTTTAATAAGCTTTTTGAAGTTGAGTGTGATGCTTCTAATGTTGGCATTGGTGCTGTGCTAAGTCAAGAGGGCAGACCCATTGCGTTCTTTAGTGAGAAGTTATGTGATTCTCGAAGGAATTACTCAACTTATGATAAAGAATTTTATGCAATTGTCCGAGCTTTGGACCATTGGAGTCAATACCTACTGTCTAAACCATTTGTGCTCTATTCGGATCATGAGGCATTGAAGTTTATTAATGGGCAGCATAAATTGAATCGACGGCATGCATTGTGGGTGGAGTTTTTACAAACTTATAGCATTTCTATCAAGCACATGGCTGGTTTGCAAAATAAAGTTGCTGATGCATTAAGCAGAAGGCATACTTTACTATCCCGAATGGAAGTCAAGGTTGTTGGTTTTGAAGTAATGAAAGATTCATACAAAAATGAGAAAGAAGTGATTTGGAAATGGTGGACAGCTCGTCTTCCTAGGTTCAAGAGGTTACATGCTCAAGTTTGTGATCATATGGACCCGAGGATGAGTCTTCTTCAACAAGGGGAGTTTGACGCAGGAGCTAGAAGGCCAAAACGTGAAGAGACGGAGCAGGAACTTGAAGAGACAAAACAGGAACTTGAAGAGACGGAACATGCTAACTATCCAGAATTCAGCCAATTTCAGATGCAATTCTGTACCGATTGGGAAGTCCAAACGTTATGTGTGACATATGGTTGGAAAGCTCTCTGAGTGTAGTTTCTGGAACAATTTTCTATTCGTTGATTGCATTTTTCTGCAAAGAGTTATGACAGTTTTAGTGAAGGGTGGTCTCAAGGGCAGATTCATCCGAATTTTGTCTAAGTTTTGAAGTTTCATGAATCTTTTGATTCATCCCTTATCTTATCCTCAAATAATTAATGTTTAGTTCATTCCCTTAGTATTTTGATATTTCCTAAGCTTGGAGGGTTGTTCCAAGTGTCATATAAATACCCTATATCATGTCTTGGTGAGGCAGTTCATGTTTTAAGTTTATTCATCAATAAAAGTTCAGCTTTGAGCTACCTTTTGTGTGTTCTGTATCTCATTGGTTTCTTCTGAATCATTTGAGTGGTGAACCCCCTTTACAACCCTGTATATCATGGGAGGATTCCTTCGAGTGGTGAGTTGTCTTGCCTTTCAACTCCATCAAAATATTAGCTAAAGACTCCTCATCATTAAACACAGATGAATCCTTAATAGGAGATGTATCCTCAGGGACAGGAGCAACAACAATAAGAGTAGGAGCAGGAATGGGGATAATGGGATCAGAAGGCTCAACAGGTGATGATGGAACAGGATCAATGGGTTCAGCATGGGGAACAGTTTCAGAAGGAGTGACAACAACAACCGAGGGAGGAGGATTAGTAGATTGAGCCCTAGTTCTAACAAGAGGAGCAATTACCTCTTCTCCTTCTTCTTTTTCGAGAGTAATGGCGGTAGAGGGCTTGCCACCAGGCTTCTTCAAGTTCTTAGCCTTGTCAGACTCTGACAGCTTCCTAACCCTATGCGATCGTCGTAGATTGCGTTAGGGAACTGGAATCGCAGCATGGCCTAAGGGTTTTGCTGGAGTTAGCTTCCTCCTTTTAGTTGAAGAAGGTTTAACAGAGGGAGGAACAGGGGCGACAATCGATGGTTGTAAAACCGGAGAGATTGGAGCATTAGGATTTTCAGAAGGTGTTGGAACAGACAAGGGTTCCAATGAAGGAGATTTAGAGGGAGATCGTTCCATTGAGCAGCTCGACGAGGATGAAGGAGGAGGAATTTCAGCAAGAAATTTCACTATTACAGGGTTGGAGGTAACTGGAGCTTCAGGAATGGCGACAGCAAGGGGCTCAATGTCTAAGACGTCTTCCTCTCGAATGATTGAATGATCAGCCATTTAAACACCTCAAGAGCGTTAGGTTGAACAGTAACAAGGAATTAATTGCAATGTGTGTGAGATTGTGTGCAAAAGGAAGGAAGAACAAAAGGTTTTAGCAAGGGTTTATGGGGGATGGGACGGATGTGAGGTCTAATTAATACTCACAGCTCCCCCTTTCCAACTGAAACTTGGAATCCTTCTCCAAAAAGGTTTCACACAACCCAAATACCTTAGGAGTCCTCCAACGGCTAGAAACCTTTGAGATTACCACACACAACCACCTTCGAAGAAATAGGGGATCAAAATAAAACTAGATTTTGATAGATTTTTATGGAAACAAAAATAAATCAGCCATATCTTTATTAAAAAAAAGAATTCCAATCGAATTTTCCAACCTTTTCAAACAAGGAATGATACACACTTTTTTCTTTCATGAGAGATATTGGAGATCAAAAACCTATAAAATCAAAGAATAAATTAAGAATGAAAATAAATTAACTAGCATATTTACAAAGCTCCTATATGACCTAAAGAATGCAGTATGCCTAGCATGATCCAAACACACACGTGATGGAAATATTCTCAGCTTATGGATGTGGCATAGGATGTGAGTCACAATTGGGAACACATTTAGATCACAAAAAGTCAATGAGCAATAATCCAATCTGCACATCCTCTAGGATACATCCACCAATTTTTTGTTGTGGATTTTTGCATTGTGAGTAGCTTTCACTTTACTTGATCCCAAAGATAGCCCTTTTTCTCAATGATCTTGTCAAGTTTGATTTCAAGATTTCTTATGAAAATCACTTGATCACAATGGTCTGGCTTCATACTGAGGGTGAAGCAGCTGTTTCTCACATATAATTTTTTTCTTTTTATTGCACCCACTGTGAGATACCTAGGAAGGTTATATCAATTCATCAAAAGATGACATGAACAGGAAGTGCTCACAATTAAGTGATAAAAAATAATGTCAAAGATGAAGACTCACAAGTGACCACACTGAGAAATTTCGTGCTAATGCATGATATTTTTTTTTGATTTTTTATAATTTTTTTTCAGTTAATCTAATATACAGATGTGTTAGATGTGAGACACATTTGTGCTCACAACCTTAAATATCACACAAACCAAGAGACTTTCTCAAGGAGGAAAATCTCTCCAAATCTAATGCCTTTGTAAATACATCAGCCAATTGATTTTCAGTCCCAACAAACTCCAGACATACAGTTTTTTGTTCGACAAGATCTCTAATGAAATGATGTCTAATATCAATGTGCTTTGTTCTAGAATGTTGGACAGGATTTTTAGATATGTCCAAGGCACTTTTGTTATCACAAAAAGCAGTCAAAACTTTGCTATTCAATCCATAATCTTTCAACATTTGATTCATCCAAAGCAGTTGTGTGCAGCAACTCCCAAGGGCAACATATTCAGCCTCAGCAGTGGACAAGGACACACAATTCTGCTTTCTACTATACCAAGACACAAGGTTATTTCCTAGGTAGAAGCATCTACCTGTGGTACTCTTTCTATCATCACTATTTCCAGTCCAATCAGAATCAGTGTACCCAACCAAATTGGTGTTTGTTTCTTTAGAGTAATGCAGTCTTAGGTTCACAATCCCACTCACATATCTAATGATTCTTTTCAAGGCTTTAAGATGGGACACCTTAGGGTTGGCTTGGTATCTTGCACAGAGACACACACTGTATATAATATCAGGTCTACTTGCAGTGAGGTAAAGCAGACTTCCTATCATGCTTCTGTACAGTGTTTGATCAACACTCTCACCATCAGAATCATGACTTAGCTTTTGGGAAGATCCCATTGGGGTTCTTTGATGTGAAAAGTGTTCAAGCTCAAACTTTTTCACAAGATTCTTGGCATACTTAGATTGTGAGATGAATATGCCATCTTTGAATTGCTTATTCTGTAAGCCTAAGAAAAAGTTCAACTCACCTAGCATACTCATCTCAAATGTGGAAGTCATACTATTCATAAATTCAGCTAGCATAGGGTCAGAGTTTGACCCAAACATAATATCATCTACATAGATTTGTGCTACAAGAATCTCCTTTTTATTTTTCCTCACAAACAAAGTTTTGTCAACCTCACCTCTCTTGAATCCTAGTAGAAGCATATGGTCAGTCAACCTACCATACCAAGCTCTAGGGGCTTGCTTTAGCCCATACAGAGCTTTCTTCAGCTTATACACATGGTTAGGATGTTGGGAGTCCATAAAGCCTTTAGGTTGTTCAACATAGGCTTCCTCATTTAATATCCCATTTAGAAAAGCACTCTTAATATCCATTTGATGAAGAGTAATCTTGAGATAGCAAGCAATGGCTAACAAAAGCCTAATGGACTCAATTCTTGCAACAGGAGCAAATGTCTCCTCAAAATCAATTCCCTCAATTTGAGTATAACCTTGAACAACTAACCTAGCTTTATTTCTAGTGATCACACCTTGCTCATCAGTTTTGTTCTTGAAAATCCATTTGGTTCCTATGACATTACCATGTGAGGGTCTAGGAACAAGAGTCCACACCTCATTCTTTTCAAATTGAATCAATTCATATTGCATAGCAAGAATCCAGTCAGCATCTTTCAATGCTTCAGCAACATTCTTAGGTTCAATTTTTGAAACAAAACAACAAAAGCTTACCTGGGAGTATGCTGAGGAGCAACTCCATAAACCAGCCATCTTTCTATAATCAACTTTGTCCTTTTGTCTAGTTCTCACTTGAGCATGCGCATCTCCCACAACTTGTGAAGTGGGGTGATTTTTCTGGATTTTAGAAGGAATATCCTTTGATCTATCCACACACCCATCCACATTACCTTCTGGAGCATCATTCTGATCAGAATCAGAGAAACTGTCCTCAGTTACAGGATTTTGAGTGGATGTGGGAGCAGATGTGGGTTCAGATATGGAAGTAGATGTGTCCACATCCTTGGTTACATCCTTATCAGGTTCAACAGGTTTTTCAGTACTGGCAGCATCTGTTGGTTCTCCAGCACCTGTTTTTGTATCTTTCTATTCTAGTAAGCAACCTGAAACATCATCCTCAGCAGTCTTGAGGTTAAGATCAAGTGAGTCATCAAATATAACATTAGCAGATTCCATAATGGTCTTAGTTTTGAGATTAAAAACTCTGTAAGCTCTACTATTAGTGGAATAGCCCATGAAAATTGCTTTGTCACTCTTTGAATCAAATTTGGACAGGTATTCTCTATCATTGAGAATGTAACAAACACATCCAAACACATGAAAATATTTCACAGTTGGCTTCTTTCCAAGGAGGATTTGGTATGGAGTGATAGTGCTACCAATCCTTAGAAACACCCTATTGCCAATGTGGCACGCAGTGTTCAAAGCTTCTGCCCAAAATTTTTTGGACAAGTTTTTGGAACTTAACATGACCCTAGCCATTTCTTGCAAAGTTCTATTCTTTCTTTCAGCAATTCCATTTTGCTGTGGAGTGATTGGTGCAGAAAATTCATGAGTGATTCCCTTAGAATTGCAAAAATTAGTGAACATTTGATTCTCATATTCAGTGCCATGGTCAGACCTAATTCTCACAGTCTTAAGACCATAAAGGTTTCTCACCCTTTTGTACCAATTCTTGAATTCTCCAATTGTTTCAGATTTTTCTCTTAAGAACATTACCCAAGTGTACCTAGAATAATCATCAACACACACAAAGGCATACTTTTTCCTACCAAAGCTTTCTACTTCAATAGGTCCCATTAAGTCAGTATGAATCATCTCCAAACACCTAGAAATGGAGCATTGTTGGACCTTTTTATGTGATGCTTTTGTTTGCTTTCCCTTTTGACATGAACCACAGACATCAGGGTTCTTGAAGTTCAGTTTAGGGAGGCCTTTAATAGCTTCAAACCTTTGAAGTTCTTCCAGAGTTCTACAGCTAGCATGCCCTAGTTTTTGGTGCCACAGATTGACATCATTAGCTTTTGAGCTTAGGTAAGAAAGATTGTCACCAAATTGGTAACAATTATCAGCAGATCTAGGACCAGTAAATACACAGGTATTATCCTTATCAAACACTTCACACAAGTGCTTATCAAACTTCACATAAAGATCATCATCACATAGTTGACTGATGCTTATTAGGTTGGCTTTCAAGCCTTCCACATGGTACACATTGTGCAGTTTTGGGAGACCCTTGACATCGAGGGTTCCTTTCCCAACAATTTTTCCTTGAGCACCTCCACCAAAATTCACTTTCCCTCCATTTATCACTTCATAGTCAAGAAGGACTGCTTGGTTTCCAGTCATGTGCCTAGAGCACCCACTATCAAAATACCAAGAGCCAGACACAGTACTCTTGGGGAAAGAGAAAATAACATTGCAGGTGGCAATTGGTTTGGCTACCCATTGCTTTACAGCTTTCTTTTTGGGTTGTAGAGGTCTCAGATTACCAGGATGTGTGTTAGGATGTGCATACATCTTCTCACACATCTGAGGCAGATTGAAGTGACCAGATTTTTTATCAGCTTTCAGTTTGTAACAGAAGGGTCTAATGTGACCAGGAGCAAGACAATAATGACAGATATAGTGCCTCTTCCTAGGTCTTTTCTCACTCAAAAGGACTTTTTCTTTAAAAACTTGTTTTTTCACACTTTTTGAGGTAGAAGCCTCACATCCCTCCTTTACAAAATTATTTTCAAAACCCAAACCAGTTTTGTTAAGCTGACCAACAGTGATAGCTTCATCAAGTTTCATTTTACTTTTGTTTAACTTGGTAAAAGTGTTTTCAGCTTTTTCACATTCATTTTTGAATTTTTCAAGGTCAACTTCTCTTTTGGTCACAAGGACTTCAAGTCTTGCAATAGTATCTTTTTGAACATCATTTTCCTTTGAAAGTACAGCTTTTTCATCTTCACAAGCAGCCAATTTATCAGAAAGAGATTTATTTACCTTAACAAGTACCTCAATCTTGTCCAATCTTTTCATCCAATCTGTATGCAGCTCCTTGTATGTGGCAAAAAGTTCCTCATAGGGGATGTCCCTATCTTCATCATCAGAATCTCCTTTTACTGTGAAGCAATTCAGCATTAGGTCAGATGTGTCACCAGATGTGTACACATCTGAGACCACATCCAAAGAGTTTTCAGGAACTTCATCTTCTATATCTGCACAGAAAGCATTAAACACAGAATGGCAATTGATAATAGACATGTTAGTCACTTCATCTTCATCCTCACTGTCACTAAGGGTAGCAGTTAAGCTCATTCTCTTCTTTTTGAGTGTATTAGCACATTCATTGGCATAATGACCAAAGCCACGACATGCCCTACATTGGACAGACTCAGATGATTTATTTTCAAAGCTTGTTTCTTGAATCCAGTGTCAGTGCTAGGTTTTGGTTTTTCAGCAGCACTGGGAGAAGGTCTATTAGAAAATTTACTCATCCTTTTATTTTTCAGTATTGAACTGAATTTCTTTGAGATGAGAGCTACTTCCTCTTCTTCAAGATTTGACTTGTCAATCTCAGAGGATAATTCCACAAGCTCTTTAGGTAATGCAGCAACACTTCTGAGAGCAAGACTGTGTTTTGTTCTTTTTCTGAGCTTCAAAGTTTAGCTCAAACACAGTCAAAATTCCTACTATTTTATCTAGACCTACGGTATTGGTGTCATTAGTTTCCTCAATCACAGCCACTTTAATGTTGAACCTCTCAGGTAGGTCCTCAAAATCTTACTTACAAGTCTTGCATTGGAGATAGATTCTCCCAGACTTGTGCACTCATTTGAAATCTCATGTATCTTAGCAGCATATGACACAATGTCCTCAGTCTCTTCCATTCGAAGCAACTCAAATCTATCCATTAAAATCCTAAGCCTCGTAGCTTTTACACTTGGTGCTCCCTCACATTGAGTTTGCAAAATATCCCAAGCAGCTTTGGCTACACTCTCATTAGTGATAAGCTTGTACATATTCCCAGAAACATGGCTGGAAATAGCACCCATAGCTTTTGAATTATAATTTGCAGCCTAAATTTCTTCAAGAGTCCATTGCTCTTCAGGTTTTCTTTCGAAAATTGACTCACCAACACCAGAGGTAGGCTTCTTCTCCACAGTAGGAGGTTGCCATGCAACAAGGATACACATCCAAGCCCTTTCATCAATACTTTTGATGTAATTTCGTATATTAGACTTTCAAAGAGAATAGTTCATACCATCCTAGACAGGAGGCCTGTTTTGGTAATTTTGGCATTCCATAATGACTACACTTTCTGGATCAACACTCAGTAATATATCAAGAGTTGGCTCTGATACCAATTGAAAGTTTCGTGTAGCTAGGAAACTTTAATCACCCAACAGACAACGGATGTGAGTACAGATGTGTCTCACAACTGTCCACACATCCACAGATAATGCAGCGGAATAAAACAAATTAATAACAATAACTCAAGAATTATTTACGCTTACTGATCAATGTGATCAGCAAACTAGGCTTACGCCCAAAAATTTTTCACTATAAAAACTTTTGTTGCTTACAAAAACAAATAAGTGAAAGATTAAAATATGAAAATACTAAACGAGCTCTAATCACCTTCTACGACAAGAACAACTCTCCTTTCCCAAGTAGGACCTATTCTAGTCAGAAGTAAAACAAGAGAACTCTATGAAAACCTAGATGTGAGTTACGGATGTGAGGCACAACCTTCACTCACAACCTAAAAACACAATGTCGAATACTATGAAGAATAAGTAATTTTCTCTCTTAAATTCCGTAGCTTCTCTTGTGCTGAATGTCTTGTATTTATAATGCACCATGGAGAAGATCTTCATGTAATCAACATCTTTCTTTGTGAGATCTCTTTTCCTATAAGAAAACATAAACACACTCACAAGAAAATAAACTATTAGTAGGTTAGTCCTAATATAAAACTATGTACATAAATAAAAGATATTTACTTTATTTACAATGTCCTAGTCAAAGTAGGACAAAAATAAATCTTTCATGAAAGTCCCAAAATCTTCTTACCATAATAGAAGTCTTTTGAAATAAGGAAACAAGAATGTTCCCTAAAAAGCTCACGCTTTCACTAATATTCGTTATGTTTTCTTTTGCATTGTTTTGTTCACTAATATTTGACAACGGAGCGATAAGTCTACTCAACACTTCTCATAACGGCACGACATTCTCTGTTCATTGACAAGTAGACTTCCATGAAGCTCAACAATGGTGATGGTATCTAGATCATTTGACTCTTCAATTGAACAAAGAATGTAATTGAATTTGGGTGTCACTGACTTGAAAACCTTACTCACCACTGTGCTTGGCTCCATAACTTGACCATTCACTTTCATCTTGCTCACTACTGCTAAGAAACTATCGATCTTCTCTCTTTCCTTCATGACCGACATTTCAAACTCCTTCCTTAAGATTTTTTTTTTTCAAATAATACATTTTTAAAATTTTATTTATCAAAGTGACTTACTGTTTAAACTTTTTCCCAAAATGTCCCGCTTTTTGAAAACTCGCTACACCGTGTAGCGAGTTATAATTTTTTCGATTAAAATCGCTATACGGTGTAGCGATTTTAAATTTGCTAAATTTTATTTTAATATTTATGATATTTAAAAAAAACTAAATTTGAAACTGCTACACGAAGTAGCGATTTCAAATTAACACAAAACTCAGCCAAAGCCAAACAAAAGTACACCAAACCAAAGTAAATACTTACTTCCTCCCACTTTAAATTAAAAAATAATAATATAAAAATTATGTATTAATAAAGAAAACTAAATTGAAATATTATTTTTTCTATCTCAAATAAATATTTTTAAAAATGTACTTCTAAAAAAAAATATTTTTCATTTCAAAAATAAATATTACTTTCGACTCAAAATGAATAACCAAAAAATAATACTACATTTTTTGTCCAAATAAATGAGCATTACTTCCTTCGTCTCAATGAATATTTTAAAAAATAATACTCTTCATTTATTTTGAGTCAAAAATAATATTTATAATCGTTGAGCCATGGCGAGATCCCTTGGGCCATGCTATTGCCTTGTGGGCCTGGTGGGCTAAGTGGGTTTTTTTTTGGCAGATTGCCTTGTTTTGGCCCGTTGATTCCTCACGTGTTTGACAAGGATCAAGCAATTCTTTTTGAATCGGATTAGGGAATTTAGGGTGAATTTTAAATACTGTCATCTCTCCTAATTTAATTTAGCAGTTCAAAATTAATTATAGTGAGACAGAGATCTATTATTTTAGGGTTAGATTCAATCTCTCATCTGATATTTTTAAGTATTTGTGTTTAGAGAGAGAAATCAATTGACAAGAGTTTGGAGTCAAAATATATGTTATCAAATTAATATTATATTTTGAGACGAAGACACCAACATTACAAACATTAGTTTTAGAGGCGTATGAAGTAGTATTGATTTTTAAAATATTCATTGGGATGAAGGAAATAATGCTCATTTTTTTGGGATAAAAATTGTAGTATTATTTTTTGGTTATTCATTTTGAGTCGAAAGTAATATTTATTTTTGAAATGAAAAATATATTTTTTTTAGAAGTACATTTTTTAAAATATTTATTTGAGATAAAAAAAAATATTTCAATTTAGTTTTCTTTATTAATACATAATTTTTATATTATTATTTTGTAATTTAAAGCGGGAGGAAGTACGTATTTACTTTGGTTTGGTGTACTTTTGTTTGGCTTTGGCTGACTTTTGTGTTAATTTGAAATCGCTACTTCGTGTAGCAATTTCAAATTTAGTTTTTTTTTTTAAAATGGCATAAATATTAAAATAAAATTTAGCAAATTTAAAATCGCTATACCGTGTAGCGATTTTAATCGAAAAAATTATAACTCGCTACTTGGTGTAGCGAGTTTCCAAAAAGTGGAACATTTTGGGAAAAAGTTTGAACAGTAAGTCATTTTGGTAAATAAAATTTTAAAAATGTATTATTTGAAAAAAGATTCCCTTCCTTAATGCCTTCCTTAATGCCTGCAGTTGCGATCTCTTCACCTTTGTAGATCCTTGCTACATCGAATCCCATATTGCCTCTGAGGTACTTTTGTCAAGAATTGTTTCCAAGATTTCTCGATCTATTGCTTGGAACAAATGATTATTGGCAGAGATAATAAATTTAGGGGAATGAGAGGGACGAATGTGGTGTAAGATGACAGTGATGATGGCACGTCGCAGTGATGATGGCACGCGACGACGGAAATGGAAGGAGGAAAACTTAGGTGGAAAGTGGGAGAGGGTAAGGGGTACTGGAAATATAGTTAATGTTTGAAAACTTATCCTTACTCTATACTCCCTCCGTCCCACCTCACTTGACACTTGTTTCCATTTTGGGCCGTCTCACCTCACTTGACACCTTCCAAAAATAACCTAGTTTTTATATTTTTATATTAGATGGACCCCACCACTTTACCCATTAATGATATTAATTAAAGTAATACTAATCCTAACATTTTATTAATTAACCCAACTTTCACCTAATCTAACCGACCCTTTACCCAAGAAAACCCTACCCCCCATTCCAACCCACTTCGTCAATTGTTTTCCTTGTTTTTCCTCTCAAGAACCCTAAGTTCTCTTGCTACGCCGTCTACCAAATTCCTCAAAATCTCTCATGGATCTGCCATTGTCGAGGCTAAAAAGTTTCGATTTGATGTCCCCCAAAGGTGCTACGGTGGACGTCTATGCTCCCTTTGATGCCGATTCATATCCAAGCCCTAATTCGACGACTTGTAAAGATTCTGCCTTGAATCTCATGAATCTGCCATTGTTGGGGCAATCGAGCTTTTTATGTTACGGATTCGTTGCCCGTAGATGATACGCCGGCGACGGAGCCTCCCCTTTACAAAGATTCTATGGTGGACGTCTATCCTCCCTTTGATGCCGATTCATATCCAAGCCCTAAATCGGTGAGTTGTGAAGATTCTTCTACCAATCTCATGAATCTGCCATTTTTGGGGGAATCAAACTTTTATTTTACGAATTCGTTGCCTGTTGATGATAACGCGGTGACGGAGTCTCCCCTTTACGGTGATTCATATCCAATGGCGATGGAGTTTGAAAAGGGTTCGGGCTTTGTTCAACAGAAGTTGTTGGACATTGAATCACAAGCTAGTGATTACCTCTCTACTCTGAGAATGATGGCATGTTTCTTACCTAGATTTATTGGTAAGGATGATATCGACAGTCCATACTACCGACTCATTTAATGTCAGAATTCTTGAGTTCATCTACTTCAGAGGTCTTATCTCCACTTTTACTTGTTTCTTTCAGCAATTGGGTGATTAAGAGTGCATTTTGGTTGTGGAAATCTTTTTCGTGTGTGAAATGATGATTCGTGTGTACGAATACAAATCTGAAAATAAATTGATTTTTTTGTGATAGTTTCCTCAGTTTGATTTTTTCACAATGATGATTTGTTGTTACTGGTTTTTCCTCTCAAGAAGTCTATGATGATTTTTTATGAGACTTCAACTATTTTATGTTTGCTTGTACTTGTTGCTGGTGAGATGGAACTTCTTGAGGTTTAATTTTTGACCATTACTCTGTGATGATTTTCTACATTCTGAGAGTAAAAATTTTTAAATACAACTTGTTTTTCATTATGAAAAGGCCACAATTGGCACTGATTAAGACAAAAAGGCCACTTCTACACAATTGGCACTATTTTTTTTTTACAAAAGGTCACAAAAGGCCAAACTGATTAAGACAAAAAGGCCAATTTTTTTTTTTTACAAAAGGTCACAAATTCTATTCACAAGTACTGTTCCATCATGCCCTCAAGTCCTGCAGCATTCCCTTGCTCAATTAGATGCAATAAACAGTCTCTTACCAAGCTCTTTTCAACTGGATACTCATTTGGGAGTAATCCCCTTCTATGTAAAGCATCCTTCCCCATGTGCTTGATCACATAATCATTTGATCCACGCTTGATCATAATCTGTTCCAAACATGATTCCAAACTTATAAAAACTTTGTTCAGTGTGTAATGTGAAAGTTTAGTGAATGATTCTTCCACTGACCACCAACTCATCAATATTCTTAGGTTGCACATCGACTTCGGTGAGTCTATTGATCTAAACCACCCTAGGTCATTAACATTTATATCCGGGAGTTTCTTTGGTGGAACATTAGCTTAATATTGAAACCACCTTCATTTCTTCTTTGCTATAAAATCTGGGTCGAATCAAGTGATAAGTGTGGTGGAGCATTATCCCGTTGTATGGTTATGTCTTTACTAGTGTGGGTGGCCATTTAGCTTTAATTGCGGGGAGTACTGCCGCAATCAAACGAAGTTTTGTTGCATTAAAACGAATGGTGACATCAAAGAGCATGAAAATTACAATTTTTTCACCACTTACATGATCTAGCATCATCTCTTTTGTGGTTTGCTTGTTAATTGACTCCATTGCCTTCGTAGCTGGAGTTCCACGGAGCTGTTCTGTTGTTCCTCTTTGCTTCTTCTATCTTTGTAAATGGCCACAATCCCACTTTGCCATCAAACACCAAGTCTCCATTTTTTGCATAGACAGGTCTACTAACAGCACATAGAAACATGACTTTTACGATGAATCTCTTACATTGGCATGACCTGTAGGGTAGTGTTTCCCCTGGAAAAACGTAGTATTTCTGTGTGCACTTGGACATGTTAAACCACTTCTCATCAACATGTATTACATGGGTCATGCTTTTAAACTTGGGTGTAGATGTCGCAACATCATATCTGAGTGAAGATAAACTGAATTTCAACCTTGATGTTTTGTTCGCATCATTTAAAGCTGGCTTCATAGCGTTGGAATGTGCTCTGATCACACCAGATTTTTTCCATCGAAAAAGTGTACTCTTGCTTACACCCATGCTTTTTGAGAAATTTCTAATTGTTATTCTCTTTTGAAAAGGTATGGATTTCAGTTTTTCAACATCAACTTCTATTTTTCTACTACAAATGTTACCTTCTCTTTTTGTAGGCAAAGAACACGGTTGGCCAAGCTGGATTTGCTTCTTCAAAGTCCTCCAAAATCTGAGTACTGTCGACTTGCTGATACAAAACTTGAGACAAGCTTCATCCAACTTGCATTTTGGAAGGAATCTCTCTTCAGTGGGAAATCTCTTTTTTGAAGAAAGGCTAAGGAATTGAGCAATCAAGACCCTCTCCTCTTTTGTAATATCTTTAGGCATGGCAACCTCTGTTTTTTTTTTTTTTGCTTCTGTTCTTCAACTGGGTGGAGCATTAAACTGGAGCATTAAATGTTTGTTTGTATTTATAGAATGTGTTAATAGATTAGGAGGGAATTTTGAATTGTTGTACTGAAAGTTAATTAGGAGGGAAAATTTAACTGTTCATTTACCTTGTTTAATTGTTGAAGCCAAAATTTTAAATTGATGGCTGGAAAGATTAGGGAGGTCAAATCTCCTAATAATTTTCCATAAAGTACACATTTTCTTTATTTTATTCTTTCTTCTTAGTTCCCGTGCCCACCTCAAGGGTGTCAACTGAGGTGGGACGGAGTGAGTATTTTATCTCATTAAAAGTTAATAAAATTATTCATTTTAAAAATATTTTTGAAGTTTAAGTTATTTTAACTTTAATCGTATGTTAAGGGAAAGGAAAAAATTAAGGATTAATTCCTCCTTACCCACACAGTCCAAATCAAATCCCATCAAAACTCAACTGAGATCAAAATTCCATTAAACCTCGAAAGTCGAGATTAAAATTCCTCAAAAAACCCGTTAACAGTCCTATACCACATGGTATAGGACCTTTTTTCAGTCTTATACCATATGATATAGGACTTTATTCCTTAGTAATGATTTTTATTTAATTTTTTTTAAAAAGTTAAAAAAGTGCAATAAAAAAAATGGTCCTATACCACATGGTATAAGATCTGACGGGATGCTATAGGAGTGACGCGAATTTTGATGGAATTTTAATTTCAAATGGATTTTGATGGGATATTGATATGAGTCATTGATCTTAGAGTTCTTGGCTAGTGAAAATGATAGTATAGTAACAAAATTGAAGAAAATAAAGTAGGTGGCAATTTTATCGGCAAATTCTAAATATATTGGCAAATTTTATAGTTTTACTTGAAAAAGAAAATTGTAAAATAAAAGAATAAAAGATACCAATTGGAATCGATTAAGATTAAAAGGAAAGGGATATGAAAAGATAAAGTATATCCAAAAAGGGAGTAAAATCTACGTAATTTTCCGTAAAGGCTTCACTAACCTTGAAAATTCGGAACGATTCCTGACCAAGTTCATAAATTATAAATACTCCCTCTGTCCACCATTAACTAGTAGTAGTAGTAGGGTGTAAATGGTTCGTTTCAAATTACATTTCGGAATCGAACTAAATTAAATTATGTGATTTAATTCGGTTTTCAAACAATAGTAATTTGGTTCGGTTTCAAAAATTGTCAAATGTTTGATTTGGTTTGCGGTCTGAACCCTCAAATCACGGTTCGGGAACGCGAGACTGAACCACCAAATCGAACCGATAAACCAAATCACTAAACCGTCCAATATTAACCGTAAATATGCATATTTTTCATTTTCACCTTACATTTAGATTTAAAAATTCTTAATTATATTTATAAGTTTTAGCCCATAACCCTTTTTTATTTTGGTTAATCTTCCTGCAATAATATTAATTCACTTAGCACATATCATTACAAGTAATCAAATAACATGTTGTTATCATAAACATTGAAGCACAATTTCAAGTTTTGTTTAAATTCTGAATCTTTTATGTATGTTATATCTGAAAAATTCAAACATGATAAATAATTGTTCAGTCTGAAATCATGTTCTAATTAATAGTTTAACCAGTGTTTTATTTAATGGTTTGAACCGTGGTTCGAATATGGTTTAAACTGCAGTTCGAATCGTAAAATCAAATCGTGGTTCGAACCAAACCGAATCAAACAATGGCGGTTTGGTTCGGTTCGGTTTGAATTTTTCATGGTTCGTTTCGGTTTGAGATTTTTTCAAACCGATAACTAGTGGTTAGATCCGTAAATTGGCCAAAACCGAACCATTTACACCCCTATTAACTAAGATTAATTTCGTCTTTCGTCCGCAATACTCGAATGAGAATTGTTTAAAATGACAATGATTTTATACTATTTTTTCACATTTTCTAATATTTTGCTTTAATATTTACAACATCAATTTACTTATTATTTCTTCCCTTCATTCTCTGTACTATTTTACTTACTCTTCCTTAATTAACGCATTTGAAAATTTAATCCTCACTAAAATGGAACCGAGGGAATCCACAACAACGATAATTCAAAACAGAAATTTGACTGAGTCTTCAAATTGCAACCACAAACTTCAGGAGTCAGGACAAGGCACAAGGGAGTTGGGTTTACAACCGCTTTCTCTCTGCTGCTTTCTCTCTTTACTTCCCTTACGTCCCGTCGCCGTCAATGTAACGGATCCGTTAATATTCGTTTATCAATTTTGTCGAATTTTCTAATTAAATAATTGATTTATCAATAATTAATGGTTGAATTAGGAAGAATTTCTCGCTTTTGACAATAAATTGATTGTTGTTACTTCTCATTATATTATTTATTTTCTACTATTTGTCGAGAGTCTTTGTCTTTCCTTTGTATTCTCTCCGTGATAAAAGTCGTTATGTATTGTTTGTATTTATTACTGTAACAATGTTTGGCAAGCTTGGTTGGGCACCTCTTGCCTACTCAAATTTGTTATTTTGTCATGTTTTCGATGCTAAATTTTATCTGTGTAAGTGTTTTTTGAAGGTCAATGTTGGAAAATGCGTTTGGGCACCACAAGTCATATTCCTAAACAAAATGTATTAGGCTATTTTATTTGACAAAGACTTATATGAGAACAAGAATATCCGTCTCATTCATGAGACGGGTCGGATCCATGACCCGCCCAACAAAGACTTACTCCCTCCGTCCCACGTTAGTTGAGACTAGACGTGACCACGGTTAATTAACCGCGGTTAACCGGTTAATAACCGGCGGTTAACGAAGGTTAAAATCATTAACCGGACTTAACCGTTAACCGTTAAGTCACGGTTACGGTTAACCGGTTAACGGTTAATCCGGTTAACCCGGTTAACCCGGTTAATAAACGGTTAATTATTTATTTTTATTTTTTTTTCAAGAATGTCAGATTTTTATCTAAAGTTAAAAAAAAATAACTTTTTAATAGTTTTTTGAATAAAAAGTTAAGTTTTTAACACTTTTTTTGAAAAAAAAAGTTAAATATTTAACGGTTTACGTTAAATATGTAGCTGTATATGAACTGTTTTTTTTTTTTTTTGGATAAATAAAACTATTTTAAATAGTTGTTAAGACTAATATTTTTTGCAAAAAGTTATAGAAAAATAGGTATGAATTTTTAAAGAAATGAAAACTTAACGGATTTAAAAGAAACGGAAGTATATAAAGAGAAAACTTAACTTTTTTGAATAACCGACGGTTAATTAACGGTTAAGTTAACCGGTTAATTAACCGGCGGTTAAGCAGCGTGCTTAGGAGTAAAAATTTCTTAACCTTTGTTAACCTCGGTTACACGGTTATCGGTTAGGCGGTTAAGGCGGTTAGACGGTTAACGGTTTAGGCGGTTAAAATCCGATTATTAACCTTACGGTTAGCCGGTTAACGCTTAACCTTGGACACGTCTAGTTGAGACTAACTTTTTGGGCACACCAATTAAGGAAAATGAATAAGATAATGAAAATGTGTGGTAGAAAATGAAGAGAGAGAATGAGTGGAGTTAATAGTAGGTTGGTTGAATAAATTGTATGGTGGAAAATGAAGAGAGAGAATGAGTGGGTGGGGTAGGGTGAATATAAAATATTAAAATTTTTTGTCATTTTGCTAGCCTCAACTAACGCGACGGCTAAAGAAGAAAATAAGCTCCCAACTAACGTGGGACGGAGAGAGTATATGAGAACAAGAATACCCGTCTCATTCATGAGACGGATTTGATCCATGACCCATGACCCGCCCAATTTTTTTTTGATCCAGGACCCATGGGGAACCTGGGTAATTAAAAAAAAAAAAAAATTTGTGAAGCTTCACTTATTAAACTATTAATAAAATTGCTATTTGTTTTAAAAAAATAGAGTTTGACCGTATCCTTCCCAAAGATTCACTATCTCAAAATCCCATAATTACATACTCTCTTTGTCCCGCTCAAAATCAAAATGACACTTTTGGTTAATAATAAATTTAAATTTATTCATTTTATTGAAATTTTAAAAATTGTTATTTATAAACCATTTAATAATTTATCAATAATAATTTATAAAATTTAAATTTGCATTTATATTTGAGTCAAAATTAACTTATATTGACCAAAAATGTTATTTCGAACGGGACCGAGGGAGTATATTTAGCAAATCATTGGGTGACCAAGAGATCACATATGATTGCATTTCGCAAGATACGGCACGCAAAATAAAAAATTAAGTATTTTAAGTCTAATTTTATTTATTGAGAGTGTAAATTGCATATCAATATCCTTAATTTTCATAGAAATTACAACGAAATTAGCAAAGTATCAATTTTGACAATTTCAATCATTATATTCGCACTTTGACAATTTAGGCCAAATTAAATGATCATTAACAAAAATTTGCGAGTGATTACAAAAGTTAACGAAAAACTTAACGACATTAAGGCTCCGTTTGTTTCGCGTAAAACATTTTCCGGAAAATGTTTTCATGTAAAATGATTTCATGTAAAAAGGTTTCCTTGTAAAATGTTTTCATGTAAAAAAATTTCCATGTAAAATGTTTTCTTGTAAAATATCATGGTCTTGTTTTCAGTTGTTTGACAAATTTGACGAAAATATTTTCCGGAAATGTCACTTTTTTTTTTATTAATTTAAATCAACTTTGGAAACCGCCCCACCCACCCCCTGCCTACCCCACCCCCCTACTCACCCCCCCCAAATTTTTTTTTTTTAATTTTTTAATAAAAAATAAAAAAAAAATTATTTTTTTTTTTGGGGGGGGTGGGTAGGGGGTGTAAAATTTTAAAAAAATTGGGGTGGGGGTGGATAGGGGGTGGGTGGGGCGGTTTCCAAAAAAAAAAAAATTTTTTTTTTGGGGGGGTGGGGTAGGCGGGGGTGGGTGGGGCGGTTTCCAAAAAAATTTTTTTTTTTGGGGGGGTGGGGTGGGTAGGGGTGGGTGGGCGGTTTCCAAAAAAAAATTTTTTTTTTTGGGGTAGGGAGTGGGGTAGGCGGGGGTGGGTGGGCGGTTTCCAAAAAAATAAAAAAATAAAAAAAAAAAAATTTGGGGGGTGGGTGGGGCGGTTACAAAAAAAAAAAAAAAAATTTTTTTGGGGGGTAGGGGTGGGGTAGGCGGGGGTGGGTGGGGCGGTTTCCAAAAAAAAATTAATTTTTTTTTTTTTTTTTGGGGGAGGGTGGGGGTGGGGTGGGGTAGGCGGGGTGGGTGGGGCGGTTCCCAAAAAAAAAAAAAAAAAATTTTTTTTTTGGGGGTGGGGGTGGGTGGGGGTGGGATAGGCAGGGGTGGGTGGGGCGGTTTCCAAAAAAATAAAAAAAAAAAAAAAATTTGGGGGAGGGTGGGGGGTGGGGTAGGCGGGGTGGGTGGGGCGGTTTCCAAAAAAAAAAAAAATTTTTTTTGGGGGGGGTGGGGGTGGGTGGGCGGTTTCCAAAAAATAAAAAAATAAAAAAAAAATTTGGGGGGGAGGGTGGGGGGTGGGGTAGGCGGGATGGATGGGGCGGTTTCCAAAAAAAAATAATTTTTTTTTTTTTTTTTTTGGTGGGGGTGGGTAGGGGGTGGGGTAGGCAGGGGGCGGGTGGGGCGGTTTCAAAAAAAAAAAAAAAAAAAATTGGGGGGGAGGGTGGGGGGTGGGGTAGGCGGGGTGGGTGGGGGCGGTTTCCAAAAAAAAATAATTTTTTTTTTTTTTTTTTGGGGGAGTGGGGGTGGGGTAGGCAGGGGGTGGGTGGGGCGGTTTCCAAAAAAAAAAATTTTTTTAATTATTATTATTATTATGTTGTACCGAGCGTAATATGAGTTGTACATCATATATAATATAAACAACAAAACTATTTAGAGCCTCCAGAAAAGTCCACGTCAAAGGCCACGTCATCAGCTCCATTTCCAACTCATTTTTATTCTAAATTTTAATTAAAAAAATATAGGTTTAATCAAAAATGAAATCTAAATCTGATGTAGTCATAATTATTTCATTAAAAGATAAGATAAATATAGGCTTTATCAAAAATGAAATTCAAATATCAAATTGGTTACAGATTTGTTTCATACGTTTGGTTATAAGAATCCCTAATTTCCCATGATTTTCTTAACCGCAACAATGTTAATCAACGTGGAGGATCACATTATAGACGTCCTCACATGATCGATTGATTTTCCATTTTGCGGGTTCAAACCCAATATCTCGATATCAATCAATTCCGTGGATTTTGAAGAAATTGGGTTACATAAAAGGGTTGATTTGATTGGGATTAAATTCAAATTCGAGTGGGGGTGATCAAGAATGTCGAATTTATATGGAGATTTTAATTCGAAGATCGATTACGTGTTCAAGGTTGTATTGATAGGAGATTCAGCAGTTGGGAAATCACAGCTCCTTGCTCGGTTTGCGAGGAATGAGTTTAGTGTGGATTCAAAAGCCACGATTGGGGTTGAATTCCAGACCAAAACTTTGGTTATTGATCATAAGATGGTTAAGGCTCAGATTTGGGACACTGCTGGTCAAGAAAGGTTTGTCCCTAATATTTCCCCCTCTTTGGTTATTGAGTTGCATTTTAGATGATATGAAGATTTTTGTGAAAAGAAATACGTGCTAAATATTTCTTGCAAGAGTTTGTTTGGAGCCTCTGCTTGATTTTAAGCCATACCATTATTCATTGTAAATCATTGTAGAGTATGAAAATGTCCTTACATATTGAGCAGAGTTATGGATGTTTCAACTTTCACAGTTAATGACACATGTTATGACCTACCTCAGGTCTGTGGCTTCTGCCTAATCCATGCTTTATCAATCTATCTCCTTTATTATACCATTGAAACTCTTCCGTTTTTGCTCTTTGGAATTTTTGGTGTCCTTTGCTTTAAAATGAAACAAGTTGGTTTACAATCGAAAAGGGGTAAGTTTTATGTCCATGTAGAAGCTATCTATATGATTCAATGTCCCTATGGCAACGTGCAAAGCCTACATAACTTTGAGTTGTGAAGATCGCTACTTGCTTGACCAAAATGTACGAGGGCCTTTGGATATAGTAGATCTTAACTAGAAAATACTTTTTCGTATATTTATTTTTGGTTTTTTCTCTTCATGGAATCATGGGTGAACAAATGTTAGCATTATAATTTGTGTAAAGTCAAAATCTTAGACATTGAGTTGCATTTGTATGAACATTTATATCGATGGAACCTTATGACAACTCTTCGGGATTTAGGCTGAGAATCATGTCCTTTTCTCCGCTTTCTCCCCATTGCTATTTCAGGGCTGGGTTCGAGAATGAATCTCTTAGGCTGTTTGGTGAAAGCTAACTAACAAGCTGGTCATTTTGTAGTATTTCTTGATGACCATACGGGTTTTCCGGTAGTCTTCTGGTCATTGGTGGCTCGGATTCACTCGTGGTCGTGGCTCTTTGTGAACCCTCTTTCGATCTTGATTGTAGTCCTTGAAAAGCTTCCTTCTGCAATACTAACTCCATGTTTCTTTACCTAAGCCTTTATAGTATCATACCAAGTAACAATACCTTTGAACCTCACCTTCTATATACATATATCTCTGTCTTTATGTATGTAGTTTACCATAGTGCTACCTGCTATAGCTATCTGACCACGACACTATCTTCTTTCATTTCAATTACCACCTCTATCCCAAAATGACCAAAAAATGAGATAGATTGATTTCCAGATCAAGATCAAAATCAAATTTTCAAGATCAAGATCAATTTTTTTAAGGAAATACTAAATTGTCACATATAATTTGACAAGTATAATTGGGACCAAAAATTTGAGCCCTGTTCCATCCTCTCAGGCCATATTTTCCAACAGAGAGAAATGACCGTCCAAAGTGGCCTAAGCAAAGAGCAAGTAGATAAAGACTCTCCATTATATCTTCGAATTACATTAGCCCTTCCTTAGTTCGATTCATCCCATGCCCACGTCACATTATCTACATTTGACTTCATCACCATTTACTAAAGGTATATCAAGTAGATTATTTTAATATTTGCTACGGACAGACAATATTGTCATGTAGATTTTATTGATTCTTGAGCAAATAGAGCATCAGATATTAATGGAACCCCAGCAACATGGATATTCTTCTATAGTAATACTCCCTCCGTTCCGAAATGAATGTCCAATATATGTTCAAAATTACTCTTGAACAAGAGTACATTTGAAAAAAAAATGGACATTCATTTTGAGACAGAAGTACAATGTTTTCCACCCACACTTCGAAATGCAAAAAAAGTTCATGAAATATTAGAGGTCGGCGCCAATATCGTAGTTCTGTAACGAGGCCAAGGTAGAAGTGAAACCTCCACAATAAAGCAGTCCTTAAGAAATACCAATAAGCATCTCCTATGACATCCATGAAAATGAAGGAGCTCGAGCTTAACTGACACATCCACATCTAATTTAAATCCAGCTGTCTCCTGTAACCGATTACTCGCTCTACAACAAAAATGGACGGCTAACCTCAAGGGGACAAAGGATAGCCCAAGAAGGGGAAAAGAGTTGAAAACTCAGACATGCGAACAACAAGAAGTACGTGTACATCTCAACAACTTGACAGATCCCTAATAGAGGTTGCAAGAGGCCACTATTATTCAAATCAAGAGAAATGGAAATTTCAGACCCAAAATACAAGTGAAATTTCCTTTTACATATCATTTCGTTCTTTCATATTTACAGGTCAATTAAATTCATGCAACATCTCCGTCGAGGTACCAACAAGTCCAAGCAACCTTCAGCCTACAATTTTAGTATAATTATGGTTAGGCAATGAAAATCCTGTAGTCATAAGACTGAGCACTTAATATACCTACATTCCATATAATACAAAATAATGCAAATAGAATAGGCTGCAAAATCTGATAGTTAATGCACTCCAATATAAAGAAAAAAAGGTAAGACTCCAGAACCATAATAAGAAAATAGAATTAAAAACGCACATGTTGCAATGATGATAACAATGCCCGCAAATTGCCTTCCTTTCCTGTGGCCCAACGTTTAATATCATCATCCAAAGTTTCAGCAAGCCTCTGAAAAATGGAAGTTGGTTACAAAAAAAAAAAATAGAAATACAATTAGCTCACTTATCTTTTTGGCATGAACAACTTGATTAGAGGGAGACTGCTTGCAAACTTTAGGTATTGTATTATGCAAAGGAGAGAGAGCAGATTACTTGACACACCTCCTCACCAGAAGCAAAGAAGAAAAGAACACATGTAATCATATCATATATAATATATTTAGCAAAACTATTTAGAGGCTCCAGAAAAGGCCACGTCAAAGGCCACGTCAGTAATTCAATTTCCAACTCATTTTTATTCCAAGTAAGACTTGATTAAGGGCATTATTGTAATATTATTAGTTAAAGTTAATTTGCAATTTAAAATAAAAATTCCCTCTTAATTAGAAGTTGATTGTTTTAATCAGTTTTGAAATTTTGAAAACTAATGGTTACCTAAATTTAAGCACAATATTTGAATAATTCAAACTCTTTAGGTGATAATTGTGGAGATATAATTATTAGTAATTTTCGAAATTTAAAATAATTAGTAATTTTTGAAATTAAAAATAGATACTAGACTAAATTTCAATTTAACCATAAATTTCAATTTAAAATAATTAGTAATTTTCGTAATTTAAAAGACATGCCAGAATAAATTTCAATTTAACCATAAATTTCGTATACAGTTTATAGAAATCAATAGAAATTCGAAATTTAAAATAATTAGTAATTTTCGAAAATTTAAAATAATTAGTAATTTTTGAAATTTAAAAGAGATGCCAGAATAAATTACAATTTAACCATAAATTTCGTATACAGTTTCTAGAAATCAATAGAAAATCGAATTATTTGAAAATAAAAAGTATTATTCATTTAACTTCTATCTAAAATTCAAACTTGGATGGATAAGTGATGATTTTGAATTCATCTATATTAAAACTGATAAGAGATAATTTGACAATGTATTATCGGTTAAGGATACAATTCATATCCTACTAAATATACATAAATATTCGAAATTATCCACTGTTGAAAATCAGTCCCTGCTTTACCTGCGCCAATATCATTGTGTCATCATCGCATATTTTCTTTCCTCGCCATCTGATTCAATCTTCTGTGCAGCCGACTCATCCAAGGTAATTTTCATATATTTGTTGTGCTTCTAGGTTCATATGTGTGTTGTCCATCTTTTAGTTGTGTCATTCAAGAAGAATGTATAAAATCAAGAAGGAGAGAATGAAAGTATAGAGTAGATTAGCAACATGCCACTTAAATCATTTGCATGCTTTAACAATCCCTAGCCATCTCTAACTAAATTTCTGAATAATATAATTCAAGAAGCGAGTTTATCAGAACCCATGTTTTGTTAATATAAATCCACAGATAAAAAGAGACGTATGTACGATGAGAGTATATATATATATATATATATATATATATATATATATATATATATATATATATATATATATATATATATATATATATATATATATATATATATATATATGTATAGTATTAAGTCCAACCATAATTAATGTTATTTTAACAAAAATACTCTTAATTAAATATTCATTTTCAATGACAAGCAAACATTTATTACACATTGAATACCGGGATATGTTAGCAATTTTACACATTTTTATTATAAAAATAAAACAATTAACTAATTTAACTCCATGAATCAAAACAATTCAGGCTTGATGCACATAAGCCCATAACAAAAAAATAACCCAATTCAATTCATGCTTGATCAACCTAGGCCCAAAAGAAGTGGGTGATCTACAAAAATGTGGTCCAAAACATTTCTGATCTCCCAAACGCCCCTTAGCGCGGAATTGGATTACCAGCCCTCCTTAGCGCGGAATTGTATTACGAGGCCTAAGTTAATAAACCTATCTTCTCTCTCGCCGTCGTCGAACCTCCATCGCCGCCGGCAGCAGCCCCCAGGTAGCTCCCCCTTTCCATTTATAATCATATCACATTATATATATATATATATATATATATATATATATATATATATATATATATATATATATATATATATATATATATGTATATATCTACACATCAAAATATCTACCTCAATAGCTGTTAATTCTAACTATGCAATTAGATTGGCAGCTCTCAATTGGATGACATGTATACTAATTTAAGGCCTCCACATTGCTAATGTACAAACTTCTTGGTAACAATCGCCTAATATATCGTTCTCATATCTCAAGTTAAGTGAAAACTGGTCTTATTGATAAAGCCCTCCAGGTGTTCGACGTAATGACTCAATGAACAAAACATTTGTTAAAAAGCAAAATCAACAAAAAAGTGAATATATAATGGTGTATGTACATATTTTATGTCTAGGTCCTCTGGGAAGTGCTAGATTTAAAATGTACTCCCTCCATGCTTAATTGAATATTCAAATTTCATATTAAAATGACAATTTTGATCAGTAAGTGTGGCAGTGGCTGTTTTGAAAGGGATATACAAAGTAGTTGGTGAATTGATCATTTATATGTATATAGGGAGGGATGGAGTGAAACAGTGTAGCTTGGCTGATAGGTTGGCAAATGAGGCACATATTCATAAAGGGAAAGTGACTTACTGTGGTACTCAAAGGCTAGCCTTTCAAATTTGTAATGGTAGTTGGAGGTTAAGGCTCCATTTCACTCTTGTAAAAATGTACCTATTATTTTGTTAATAAAAAGCCCTCAATATTAAAAATGTACCTATTATTTTGTTAAAAAAAATAATTTTTTTTTAATATTTAAAGATTTTTTTTTTGTAATATCTAAATTGTCTGGGTATTTTTTATGTAATATTCATATTTCAAAAGTAGTTTTTGGTAAATGCCCCTTCAATATTTCACATCACCTCAAAAGGTCATTAATGATATTTCACATCAAATATTTACTGATATGTTACATAGTAGTGTATATATATATATATTAAAGTTGGTGAAAAGAGATATAGTGATTTCATGTGGATAATTTTTTGTTAAAACTCTCATTTGTAAAGCCACATCACTATAGACATAAAATATGTACATACAACCTCTATATAGATAGATACATCATACATAGTATTATCGTTAATACATTAGTACATTTTAATACTCTGTGTATTGTTTTTAGATTAAATGAAGTGTTAGCAAATATCCCATTCCACTATTTCATTTTTATGTTTTATATTTTTATTTTAATTTTTTGCAAAAGTTATATTTATACAATGTAAAATTTCGTCTTAATTTTTTTTAATAAATAAAATTTATAACTTATTTTTCTATATATTATACTCCCTCCGTTCCAGCTCAGTGGAGACCAAAAATTTAGGCATACCGATTAAGGAATAATGAAAGTGTTGTGAGTAGGATATACTCCCTCCGTCCCATGTCAATGGACACCAACGTTTTGGGTGTGGGAATTAAGGAAAAGTAGGAGAGAGAAATAGGTGGAGGAGGTATTTGTGAGTATGAAGAATTAAATAGGAGAGATAATGAGTGGGAGGAATAGTTAGGAGAGAGAATGTTGTGAGTGTAAAAGTGAAGTAGGAGAGAGAATGAGTGGAGGGAATAGTGAATATTCTTTTTCATTTTGGACAGTGTCCATTCACGTGGGACGTCCCAAAAAGGAAATAAGTGTCCATTCACGTGGGACGGAGGGAGTATTAAATAGGAGAGATGATGAGTGGGAGGAATAGTGATTTGATTGGTGTTGTGAGTGTAAAAATGGAGTAGATGGAGTTGGAGAGAGACTGAGTGGGGGGGAATAGTGAAGATTTCTTTCCATTTTGGGTAGTCTCCACTGAAATGAGACAAATAAAAAAGGAAATAAGTCTCCACTGAGCTGGGACGGATGGAGTATATGATTTGTTATTTTATTTTTATTTATTTTTAGACTGTTGTTAAATTATTAACATTATCTAAATATATGTTCATTAATATTTGAGTTTTTTAGGTTATACAAATGTATAAATCATCTATGAAAAGAAAAACGCATCTTATAATGGTAATTTTATTATTTACTTTATTATTTTAGCATATCCATTAATATCATGTGTATAAAATTAAATTATAAGAATGCATGATTTTATATTTATTTTTTTACTATCATTTTAAATGAATTTATTTTTATTTTTAGTGGACTTATCATCGGGTAGTCATTTGATTTCACCGAGTAATCATCAAAGTTGTATTACGGCTCAAGGTAATATGTTATTGAATTTTGTCAATTTTGAAGTATTTTCATTATAAAAAAGACAAATTCTAAAAAAAAAATTTGTTTATATATATATATATATATATATATATATATATAATGTAATTTTTTATATAAATTTGTTAATTAATTTAGATCTAAGATAATAATACTTGATATACAGGTATTGGTGTGAACCATACAAATGAAAATCTTATTCCTAATTCAAGTCACGATCGTGGATCTATATGTATAATTTTCTTTGTTAATTTACAATATTTTTTCTATTTTATTTTTAATTTTAATTTCTTAATAATCTTTTATTAAAGAATAATTATTTTTCTTATTCAGCTAAATTTACGAGCATAGCATCAAGTGTACATAACACTTTTCACGGCACGCTCCTTGAGCCAAAAAAATTGGACGATCAAGAAAAACTATTTCTTCTTCTTTGGATTCTATTACGACAAATTTGTTAAAAGACGGTGAGGAAAGAAAAATCGGGAGACCAAGAAAGGTAGCTGCTTCTATTTTGGAATCTTCAAAGATAAATTTGGATGTTGATGGATTCAGTTCTGCAATTGAAGTTGAATTAATGAAAAACAGTCCTATATCTGGAAAGTTATATGTTTGATTTATTAGTCAACTATATATTTTAAAGAGCTAAAATAAATATATTAATCGTTCTCAACATTCTTTTGACATGGTAGAAACAAATAATGTAACAGTAGCAAACAATACAACATTATTATCTCCTAATGTGAATTTAGGTAATGATTTTTTTTAATTGTTCTACATTCGATATTTTTAAATAAAACTATTTATTATTACAAATTATTATTCAATAGCTTATGATAAAATATTTTATTAATACTAAGTCATATATTCCATTTGTATACAGAATCCGCGTTAATAAATAATTCTCGCATGCATGCGACAACAAGTGAGTTGTTAATAAATCAGAAGGAAAAATCCAAGAAAGCGCGCGTCGGTAGAAAGCAAAAAAATTTGGACGAACAATATAATACAGGTGTTTATTATTATTTTTTTCTCAAGTATATATTATATTATTATTTTCTCTGTATAGCCAATGAATTACTAACATAATTTAAATATTTATCAATATATTGTAGTTTATGGGGATATAGGCGATCCGAAGTACGAATGTTCGAAATGTGGTGCGATGTTCTGGTATGATGAAAGGTTAAAAAGTACGCAAGCATCAACACAGCCTAAATTTTTATTATGCTGCATGAATGGAAAAGTTCAGATTGACCCATTAGTGCAGCCACCTAAGTTATTGGGTGATCTCTTAGAGAACAAGCATGAAAAGAGTAAAAATTATAAAGACAATATTCGAGCGTACAATTCTATGTTCGCATTCACTTCAATGACCGGTGCAGTTGACCATGGCATAAACAATGGTCGTGGTCCTTATTCATTTAAATTGAAAGGAAAGAATGATCATATGATAGGTTCTTTATTGCCTAATGACGGCCATCCCCCCCCCCCATTTTTTTCAGATTTATATCTATGACCCGGAATGAAGTTAAAAATAGAATTAATGTTTTCAGGTACGTTTTTATTTAATTATTCGAGAATTATAATGTATATTACATATACTGTATGACTATCTTCTATTTATATGTCTGATTCTTTCACACAAGCAGGAAAGATAAAGATAATAATGCTTTTGAGAAATCTTGATCAAGCTGCTGAATTGTGTAACAACACCAGAATGATTGTCACTCAATTAGGTAAATACAGTAATTTTTTATTTTTATATACATATAATTTAATACTTAATTTTGTTACATATATGTAGGTAAGCACGTAGTCGAAGCCAAGATGCTTTCGGAAAAAAATGCTGGCATGAAGGTGCTTATTCCTAGAATGATAATGTCTCCATCAGATTTGACAAAATTTCCGGTAAGATTCCAAAGAAGGCAATTTTCACTTGCCGTTTCTTTTGATATGACAATCAACAAGAGTCAGGGACAATCTCTTTCCCATGTAAGACTATATCTTTCACAACCTGTTTTCAGTCACGGACAACTTTATGTAGCATTTTCCAGAGTAACCAGCAAGAGATGACTTAAAGTTATTATTTGTGATTCGGATGCTCAAACATATGACAAGACGCTGAATGTAGTCTTCAAGGAAGTTTTCGACAGACTCTGGGAATTTATGTCGTACAATTTGTGGTTAAACAAAAGTATTGCAATTTCTTATTATATTCTTTGTTTTTATTTTGTTTTTCTTTAAGTTTATAGGAGATGGAAGAGATTATGTTGACACTTAAGCACACAATATTAAACTCACGCTATTGTAACTATATCTCTTCATCTTCTAAAGTTGTAACACTAAAATCTTAATAATGTTTTTTGGTTAGGCAGGGACCTAACCTCCCGTGGTTTTGTGCCGGCGAGATAGTTGTCTCAAGGGCTTTTCACGTTACATCATGTGTCAACATTTTTTTTCTGTATTAATTATACTCCTAATATCCGCTACATTGATTATCAATTTCGATTTATATTGTTACTTAAAAATCAATTAAAATACATAAATAATTATTTACTTAATCAAAAAAAAATTATTTTCCGTCGGGTACCGACGGGTTACTGACTAGTTAAGGTCAAGAACAAGAGTTGTAAAATGATTTACGAATTTGAAATTGGTAAATCATTTTACAAAGAAAACCTCCTTTTTTTACATTCTTGTAAAATGTTTTACATTTGACTTTCTTTTACAAGTGGTTACCAAACACTCGAAAGTAGGTAAAACATTTTTCGGAAAATATTTTACTTGAAACAAACACCCGAAAACAAGGAAAACATTTTCCGGAAAATGTTTTACATGAAACAAACGGAGCCTAAGTATTAAAGCATCAGCTAAATAAAATTTAAACAATAATTTACGTAGAATGGGGAGAATAATCAAACAAGTCAAATTTAACACATTTTATTTAAGTTGGGTGCATAGAATAAAGAAAGGCCGAAAGCTTTTTCACAACCAAACCACAACCAACAATCCACTCCATTAGAAGGGTTGTAGCCTAGTGGTAAGGCACTATCACTTGAGACCAAAGATTTCGAGTTCGAGTTATTTATGAGGAAAATATGGAATCACATGTTGATTAGGAATAAAAAAAAAAAAAAAAAAACAATCCACTCCATTACTAAATTCATATATTCCACATTATTTTGGGAACCCAATAACCTAACTAAGAGAAAATCAACATCTAAATAAAGGCACCAATAAAAACAAATATCCCTTTCAGAATCGGTCAATTTTATCGGCCTTCACCACCGGGTTGGCCTTGGCTATGGCTTCCTTGCCCTTACTCTTGAAATCGAATTCGCATTCATGCTTCTCCGGGTACCGGTGGGTCCCGCAAAACGTACTTCCGCAACGGCACTTAAATCCCATCACTCCGACCTTCTTGTTACAACAATAACACCGATTCGACGCCCTAGGAGCGGGGGCGTCGGCGCCACCGTCACTCGATCCGGCAATCGGCGGTTCAGAAGCGGATTTAATCGACGCCGGCGTTAAAGGGGAAGAGGCTTCCACATCCGTTCGTGATTTGGCGGCGTAACCATCGACAATCTTTTCCATGGCGGCGGTAGCGGACGCCGCTAGCTCTTCCTTGATCTGCTCATCTCTGTAACACTTGGAGCATAAGTTCATCGTCGCCGCCAAACCGAAGAAGCCGCATCCGTTCGCGCACAGCGTCGGGTCCGATGGCTGGAAGCTTGTGCCGTCGTTCATCTTGTTCCCGTCTGAACCCATGATATGGAATTGGAATTGGAATTGGAATTGGAATTAGAAGCAGAAGAAAAGTTTAAACGTATACGCGTACCTGCTTAAGGAGGAGAATATATATAGCGATTATTCTTAAATTAAATTTCTTCAAGGATAAGGAAATACGACGTCGAATGACCAAAGTACCCTACTTCTGACAAGTTTGGGAAAAATAAGGTAAAGGGTAGTTGTGTCATGTCAGGAAATAGAAGCCGACTTATTCCACAAATTTAATTGGCTAAAGGAACAAAGTCTTTCGTGACAATTATTTTTAAGAAGTGTACAGGAGTTTGTTTATATAACTTGTTAAACTAACAAATTGATGAAAAAAGTGACGATTGTTTTTAAGAAGTGTACATGAGTTTGTTTATATAACTCGTTAAACTAACAAATTGATGAAAAAAGTAGATAAAGTCTTTTGTGAACTAAGTCTGTGGATCGGAGGAGTCAGCAATCAAAGTACAACAACTCTTTGACATAAGAAACTTGACAATTGTTTTTAAGAAGTGTATATGAGTATGTTTATATTTCTCTCTTTAAAAGTTTGAAAAAAAAGTAATGAATGTTATGAAATATTTAACCGTCCCGAAAAAAAAAATCATACTAGTAGGCATATCAACTTTTTATGAACCATAATATACTTGTACATTTCAAAAGATTTTTTTTTTTTTTTTTTTTTTTTGTGATTTGCCAAAAAATATTCAAAAATAGGACAACAAGTTATTGGGTTAATGAAATTAAAGAAAAATATGACATCTTTTGTTTTTAACCTTCAATTTACTAACTTATGTCTCATTTTCATTATTTTGCTATAAAAACAGGAGCAAAAACCTACCATGTGTGCATGTCACACATGTCAAGGAGCAACATAGACTTGAGACTTAAGCACCTCCAACACCAGTTGATCGCGTTCAGGGGGTGGCACCTTGACAGCGTCGGGTGATAATCCACCTAGACATATTAGGCCTACGATTTTTCACTCGCTAGTATATTCGGGAAATGGATTTAGGGTTCCTTTATTTACCTCACGAGTTGATAATCCACCATTCTCCGATTCGTCTGCTACTTCATCCGGTGGGGCAAGTACTGAGGGCATTACACAAGCTCAACGGGAGGAATTTTAGAGAGAAACTGAGATTAGAAAAGGGTCTAGGGAGCGGCATCCGACAAAGAAGTTTATCCAGGCTGCCTATGATAGAAAATATGAAAGGAGGAATAAGTAAAAACTTTGTTTTAGGTCATTTGTATTTAACAACAATGTTTATATACTAAACTCAGCTCGCTACTTCAAGTAGCGAGTTTCAACAAAGGAAATATTAAACTCGTGTAGCGAGTTTCATGAAATTGGTAATTCTCGGCAATAGTTTCAAAGATTTATCATTTTGAAATTTTTTAATTTAAAAAATAATTATTTGAAAAAAAGGTCAATAATTTGCAATTAATAGCCCCAAGTTGCTAGTAGTAAAAATAGAGTAAGCCATACTTTCAAACTTCAAGATAAATATTGATAAATTTTTAGAATATGGAGATTTTTTTGCACATTATTTTAATAAAAAAAATGTATAAATAGTAGGGCCCATTTTTTTAGTTTCCTAAATATTATTACAAAAAGAAAAGTAATTCATTCCATGTGAAAGTATAAATTACTAGAAAAATATTGAAATTAAAATTATTACTACTCCTCTCATTAAATTCGTTCTATCTATGTGAAAGTCTAAATTACTAAAAAAAAATATTGCAATCAAAATTATTGTTTCTATAATTTAGTTTTATTTTTGGTTTTTCCTAAATATTATTAAAAAAATTATTTCAAGTAAAAGTCTAAATCACTAAATAAATATTGAAATCAAAAGTATTACTACTACTCCTCCCATTAAATTCTACTATCTAACATACTACTCCACTTTAACATGGAAAAAAAAAAAAGAAATTTTTAGCTTGTAGACTACTTTTAGGATATTGATTACAAAATTTTAAAATTTTCACTTTTAATCGAAAAGAATAATATAGTAATAATGATCAAAAGTTAATTCATTATTGTTAAATTTTTTTAGGATGTTTATATATTTTTTTAATAAAAAAAATTGTGCAAATAATAGCACCCAAAAAAATATTGTGGTGTGGAACTTAAGGAGCAAGTCTACAAGCCCTAGTTTATATTATTTCAACGGTGCTTAATACAAATTATGACAGTGTGAGACTGATGAGTGTAAAAGGGCATTTTTTCACATCAAAAATAAACGAAACTTGTATACTCCCTCCGTCCTACCTTTTTATAGACTTTTGGGTTTTGTACGAGAATTAAGGAGGAATTATTATATTGAAAGTGTTGTGAGTGTAAAAATAAAATAGGAGAGAGAATGAGTAGAGAGAATAGTAAATTATAATGGTGATGTGAGTATTAAAATAATATAGGAGAGAGAATGGGTGAAGGGAATAGTAAAGATTCCTTTCCATTTTAGGAAAGTATATATTATTGTGGGACGCCCAAAAAGAAAAGTTTATATATTATCATGGGACGGAGGGAGTATAGTATATGAGGATCATGGGTTACTTTTTTTGGCATTAACTGTTTTTTTTTTTTTGTTTTTAGGTGCAACCTCAGACTTTATATGATACAGGCAAGGTTTATCAATTTACGATGTGGATAATATCTCTAACACGCGCCCTCACGTGTAGTCGGGCTTTGATAAGACTTACAACGTTAACTTATTAGTCGGGTGGATTGTAGCAAAATCGGGGGTCGTTGGGCCTTCACGTGTGACGAGTCAGCTCTGATGCCATTTTAATGTCCGAGGTTACACATTAAAAAAATTGTTGCTAAGTGTAGTGGTACATGATCTTTATATGTTACGGAGATAACATGATTATGCAGCTTATTACAGTTGTGCAAACACAGCAAGCAAAGAGAGCGAATTAGTTTTGATTAGTGTTTGGCAGGGATTTTGCATGATATACTCCTTCATACTCATCTCAAATCTCATCTCAAATCGGATCAACTTTTTGAACACAATAATTAAGAAAAACTAAAATGGGAGAAAGGTATTTTGAATATGAAAAAATAAAATACTCATTTCGTCCCTAAAAAATTGTCCTGTTGTACATTTTACAATTATTAAGGAGAGCTTCATCTTTTTGTACCTTAGTAGATTTACACTAACATTCATGCCTAAGTTTAGAAATGGAACATACTTTTTGGGACAAGTTAAAATGACAAATGAGACAATCTTTCAGGAACGGAAGGAGTATAAGAGAATGTGTGGGAATAACAGTAAGTTGATTGGAAAAATAAAATATAAAAGATAATGAGTAAGAGAAATATTCAATATTTTTTGTCATTTTAAAAAATTCTATTTAAAATGAAATAAACTAAAATGAAAAAAATAAATAAATTGATTTGAGGTAGAGCGGGACGGAGTGAGTTGTGGGACACAGAAAAGTAGGTTGGAAAAGTTCCTGAAAAGTGGCTTTCAATAAAGCGAACCTTCATTTACACGCTTGTTTTCGAGGCGCGCATTGCGGCTGCGGCCGGATTTTGAACCGGAACCGCGTGGATTTATTGGACTGCGGGCTTCATTTATCTCTATTTTCCTTTTTGAAAATAATCCTAAGGCCTATTGACTCCCTTTCACTGTATAGTCCAAAGAAAGCCCACCTTAAAAGCCTCAAGGCTCTGGGCCTTAAAGAGACCGTAAGAATTAAAAAACCTATACAGGTATTTTTGTTTACTTGCGATATGAGATTTTTTTTTTTTCCAAAATATTGATTTTTAAAAATTTAAATACCAAATTAACATGAGTTGGTCTTATGAAAAACGCGTTTTTTCTGTCACTTAGGAAAAACGTGTTTTGGGTTTCCCCGTTTATGCCAGTGCCTGTTTAACAAAGTGTCAGTGTGATAAAGTGCCAGTGCATGTGTAACAAAATACCAGTGAAAAAAGTGCCAGTACCAATTTAACAAAGTGTTAGTGTAAACTGGCACTGGCATTTTGTTAAACTGGCACTGACACTTTTACACGGGCACTTTTATATACATGAACTGGCACTCTTCACACTGGCACTCTGTTCCACTAACACTGGCACTTTTTTACACTAATATTTTTGCTGGCTCTCAAAAACACAAGCACTGGCATTCAAAAAACATGGACCGGCATTCAAAATCACGTACACTGGCACTCAAATACACATACACTGGCACTCAAAAATACTGGTAATCATTTTTGCTTGCTCTAAAAAACACAAGCACTGGCACTCCAAAATACATGAACTTGCACTAAAAAACACATACACTGGCACTCAAAAACACATACACTGGCACTCAAATTCCCATCTAATTTGTTCTGTACACGATGGATTGTACTGGCATTCCAAAATACATGCCCTGGCACTCGAATTAAAACACCCTGGCACTCGAATTAAAACACATACACCGGAAAGTTTCGGCATAGGAGAAAGCAATCCGTTGAGTTTGAACATGATGTAAGCAATCCCTGGTAATTCCATTGAAGATGCCAACCGCCACTCATTCCAAGATATAAGTGATTCCCCATCCATATCACTTCAAGTGCGAGATTAATCTAAAATGGAACAGAGTATGAGAGAAGAATTGGCAGCTACACGTATTCAAACAGCTTTTCGAGAATTTTTGGTACTAAATCTCCTAGCCCATGCTCGGTTAACGTTGGGTTTTTTGAATTTAGGGTTAAATTTGGGTTTTTTGAATTTTAGGGTTAGATTTGGTGGGCAGACATGGTGAGTGGTTGTTTCATGGGGGAAGACGACGACTATGCTGTTTGCGTCTAGTGAGAGAGCAGAGAGAGAGAGAGCTGGTGGCCTTATATACGATTGGAAAAACCCGTTTTTTCAATTGTTTAAAAAAATGCGTTTTTTACAAGTTTTTGACAATTAACATTGATGAAAAAGTATTTATCAAACTAGCACTTTCCACATTAATTTCGGAATTGGTAATTCCGGAATAAGGTAATCCGAAATTACCAATTCCGAAATTCAATTTTTTTTTTTAAAACGGAAAAAGCGAGCGATCGCGCTATCAGTTTGGGGCGATTGCGCCGATTGTTATCCGAAATTACCGATTCCGAAATCCATTTTTTCTTATTTTATTTAATTCTTCTCTTCTCTTCCTTCTTTATATATATATATATATATATATATATATATATATATATATATATATATATATATATATATATATATTATATATATATATATAAAATAATAAATTAGAAAGAGGAAATCCACATAAAGGTCCTCTCACTAAGAGAGGTCCCAAAGGAACTTGAAAAAAAATGAAGATGAATCATTTATTTATAGTAGAAGAAAGATTAGAAAAAGGTATGATGCATCTATATGGGAAAGCTCTATAGATAGTATTGTAGAGAGAGAGAGAGAGAGAGAGCATAATGAGAGATGAGAGATAATAGATACCTTTCAAGCTGATCTTATCATCTCCGAGCTCCAATTTAAATAAAATAAGAAAAAAAGGGATTTCGAATTAGTAATTCCGGATAACATTCGGTGCGATCGCCCCAAGCTGATAGCGTGATCGGTCACTTTTTCAGTTTTGAAAAAAAAAAAACAAAAAATTGAATTCCGGAATTGGTAATTTCGAATTACCTTATTTCGGAATTATCAATTCCGAAATTAATGTGGAAAGTGCTAGTTTGGTAAATATTTTTTCATTAATGTTAATTTGATATTTAAATTTTTAAAAATCAATATTTTGGAAAAAAATTGCGATATGAAAGGCTAATATGAGTTTTTTGGGTCAGGAATTGCAAAAATTATTTAGATTTTTTTAATAAACTCCGTAATATAATTAAAAAATAAAAAACTGGAAGAAGGAAATGTCATTGTGAAATCTATATATATATATATATATTAAATATGGCTTCGCCACATGGACAAGTTTAGGCAAACTCTTGATTTTGAAGAAGCCACGTCATCACTATCCCAAAATCTATATCACTTTTGGTATTCTCCTTATTAGCTAATACTATTAGTTAATAATAATAGTTATTATATAGGTTAACTATTACTATTAATAGTATTAGTTAACTATAATAGTTACTTTATAAGTTAACTATTACTATTAATTGTATTAGTTAACTATAATAGTTAATATATATATGTTAACTATTACTATTAATAGTATTAGTTAACTATAATAGTTACTATATATGTTACCTATTACTATTAATAGTATTAGTTAACTATAATAGTTACTATATAAGTTAACTAATTCTATTAAGTGTATTAGTTAACTATGATAGTTACTATATATGTTAACTATTATTATAAATAGTATTAGTTTACTATATTAAGTAATAGTATTGTAGTTACAATATATGTTAACTATTACTATTAATAATATTAGTTAATCATAATAGTTACTATATAGTATATGTTAACTATTACTATTAAAAGTATTAGTTAATCATAATAGTTATTATATAAGGTAACTATTATCATTCAACTTACTAATAAAAGGTAAAATGCAATTCGTGCGTAGCACGGACTTACCACTAGTGTTGATTAAAAGAAAGTTAACATAAGGGGCAATAATTATCGAATGGTCTCTGAGCTGAGCTGGAGTTGGCCATTTTGGATTTTTGGGCCGTGACCCATGGGAAGCCCGTCCGGCCCGTGTCCCGCCGCCCGCAGCCCGTTATTCGTGAATCCCGTGTCGTATACGGGACGAGCTTGAACTGGGAATGTCCGTACGGATCGGGCTTTGACCCGCGGATCAGATGATCCGTTTGGTCCGTGTCCCGTTTGGCCGTTCGTTCAATTTTTTTATTTTTTTTTTGTAAATAACTTAAATGTCCTCAAATATATCTGTTAATAAATCCGTTTGATTGGTATTTTCTTCCAATTTACACAAAACGACTCATTTATCATATTTTAATTTATTGGTACATAATTACCCCTCCCAATAGCCATATTTAGGGGTAAATTTGGTTCAAAATTAATTTATAATTATTATAAATAGAAGAGAAAGTCTTACCATTTTACTCACAAAACAAATTCAATCCATCATAGAATTCTCTCAAACCTAAACCATCAAATTATTTCCAATACGAATATTTGTGATTAAATCGTAAAAGTTGAAGGTAATTTTATTGTTTTAAATATTTAATTGTTTACTCGTTAGTTAAATATTGTGTTAAGTAGTTAATTTTTTTTAATCTTCATAAATTTCAAAAATTCCAAAAAAAATTATTTTTATTTCGAAAATTACAGAAAATTATAATTTTTTACATTTATTGTTAGTAAATTATTGGCAAAAGTATTTAATCATTATAAATTTTCGAAAATTCAAAAAGTTTTTTTTAAGTGTTGCATTTTTTATTTTAATTGATAGGTAATTTATATTTTATCATGAAAGATCTAATTAATGATATTTTTGCATATCCCAACTCCCCATCACAAAATAAAATTCCACAAAATGTACCCCATCTAAATTTATGACCAATAGATAATTCTCTTTTGCACCATAATGATCAAATTATGTTTGATCTAACTAATCAATACTCGAACCCAATCAACACCCCTCCATTTCCCGGCTATACTCCGGATTCGACCCCATATGGGATTAATGAGCGCAACACAAACTATATATCTAAAACCTATCATCAAATAGAAGACATAGATGAGGGTAGGGAGCGGGATGAAGATGACGATGACGATTTACAAGTCACCCACGAAACCCGCACAATTCCAAATACACCTACTACCGATGTTGCCTCGGATAGTGCACCTAGTGGCGTAAGTGGTTAGGGTAAGGGTAAGGCAAAGGCACAACCTAGAGTGTCCAAATATGCTCATTTATATGATTTAGTAATTATTGACGGTAAAACAAAGACAAAATGCAAGAGGTGCTCAAAAATTTTAAACACGTCGGATGTTAATGGTACCACCTATGTAAAGAGGAATATGGATAAACATGATCGGGAAGTCGCTAAAGGGATAGATGGTACCGTGCAAACTCAACTCAATATACCATGTGTCACTTATCCAAAAGTGGACGTCGATTTGATAACGATGTTACTAATGAGTTGTCGATTGCATCTTTCACTTTCGGATGATGATAGACTCACACGCTATTCTATTGGCCTCAACCCGTCATACAAACCAATGAGCCGTGATGGATGTAGTTTTACATCCAAAAGATATCTCATTTTGGACCTATTATAGTGCAAATTGCGAGTTAAATGCATTTTAATTTGTGTGTTTAGTGTTTTCTCTAGTGCAGGAAATTAGGTAGTGATTTGGTGGCTTTTGAACCCAATAAAGTAAGAAAGCCGAGACGGAGCGAAGCGAAGGAGTTAAAAAGAGAAGAAAAAGAAAAGTACAGTGACCAAAGTACAGTGACCAAAAGTGTAGTGATCAAAATGGAAATGAAGAAGAAAGCAATTTTGGCAGAAGAGATAGGGCGGCCGCACCAAGGTGTTTGGGTGACCGCACCAATCCATGCTATGTTGACCGTTGACCACCTGCCTTGACCAAGACAATTTCCAGCAAGCTAATTTGCATTTTTTGGGCCTCCTTTGTTTTTGGTTGGGCCTTTATTGTTTTTTTTTTTTTTTGCCCAATCCTCGTGGTTTTAATCAGCCTTGTTTCCCTTAGTATAAATATTAGGATGTTATATTATTTAGGGTTATGCTTATGTTTCATTAGACAAGAGGGAGGCTACTCCCCCTTTTGGGAATTTCTTGATTTTCTTCATCTTTGTAAGTTTTTTATTTTTTTTTATTTAGTGTTTTCTTTTCTATCTTTATGTTTAGGAGTAGCTAATTTAAATAGTTTCATGAGTTGAATTTAACATTATCAATTTAGTCTATGTCATAATTGCTTTGTATTTCCAAATCTGATTTCTCTAGTTCTTTTTAGCAAATTTCATGAAAGTGTTAAAGATTGCAACTTTTGACTTTGATTTAGTCTTTAATTGCTTTTTAACCAATTGGGTTTTATTTTTCACCATTAAATTGGGGATTTTTCTCACCAAAGACTCATGCTTTAAAGATTAAATTGATTTGTCGCCGTGATAGAAAGCAAATTGATTTAGGTTCTATATCCTTTTGATCTTAAAGATTTTCCTAGTTAAATTGCTTGGACTTGATTTGCGAAAAGTGATTGACTTGAAAATAATAGATTGAAATCCGGCCGCCTTACCGTCCCAATCTTTGCATTATTGGTGAACCCTAGATTGAGATTAATTACCTATGTTATCTACTAAAATGACATAGATTGATGATTTTGTGAAGTCCAACCTATGAAATTAGTTCTCTTTATTGTTTAATCTCCTATTTGCTTACTTGTTTTCTTGATTAATTTAGTTTAAAGTTTTGATCTTTTTAGTAGTTATTTTGCTTTCAAAATCAACCCCCCAATTGTTCTTTTATTTGCTATTGTGCACCATTGGAATTATTTCAAGTAACCCGAGTCCCTGTGGATTCGACCCCTACAATAGTATATTGCTACAAGTTGGCATTTGTACTTGCGAGGGTTTATATTACAAGAAGTGGGTATTGAAAAATATCTCATCAAGCCGCCAAACTATTACTAGGCATATAAAGAAGCTCTTACAAACTCATCTACTTCAACTATCGAGCGACCTCCAAAATTTCAAGGGTAGTGTTTGCTTGACCACCGATGCTTGGAAGGCCACTATAAGTTCTAGTTCTGAAACCTTTACTTGTATAACCGCTCATTGAATTGATGAGTAGTGGATGTTGCAAAAGAGGGTGCTTTCCTTTAGAACAATGCCTTATCCCCACACGGCTTTGCAATATACAAGTCACATTAAGGATGTATTGAGTGAGTATGTTATCACCAACAAAGTTTTAACAATATCATTGTTGGGTTTTGGGGTTACATACGCAGCGGAAGACTTGGAATAAATCACAAAACCTTAGCCATGAATCCGTCTAATATGAATATATTAAAACAATGAATATAGATTTACTAATCTTTGTTGCAAGTTTCTCTTTCGTACACGAATCGTAATTCACCTTGAGTCGTAGACGAAACTTTGATCTTCTTCCTTGTTCTTCCTTGCGATGAATCAACAATGGTAGACCTTCAAGCTTTAGGTGATAAAACAATCACCCTCTATCGGTAATCCACACACGAATGAACCAAGATCGAATCTTATTGGATTGCTAGATGATCCTCGATTGTTGAAACTCTTTTCGACAATCTATGGCTAATATGGAATTGAATCTAGGGTGTTTTGATCTTTGATTCGTAATCAAAATCAAGAGATTTGTGTTTCTCAAACCCCAAAATTTGTGTCTATTGGCTGAGGTAAAAGGGGCTATTTATACTTTATAAATATCCCTCACACTTTAGGGAGAAAAGCCCTAATCCAAAGCCAAAACGGAACAGTGCATACGGTAGGGAGCGATCGCCCCTACTATAGTGCGCGGTCGCCTCTTTTGTCCAGAGACTAGGCGCACGATTGCCCCCTTCTCGTTTCCATATTTGAGCCATTTTTTAATTCATTCTTAGTTTGTGACCCTATAGGAATTATATCTATGTTGTTAGGGAGTCGAAACATCGACCCTCACAAGACATAAGTAGTTTCTAGCAAGCCATTATATCCACCCAATTAATATAACATCAAAGCTTGATTCCTTGATAGATCATTGCCACAATCCCTTTGTCACACGATGTCATATTGAACATAAGTCATGGTCCACGTCAACTTATATTGTTCAATGCTTTCTCGACTCCGAATATGTTGATAATCCAAGTGCATTTGATCTCTATCAAATCTCTTGAGTGTGGCCACACATTTCATCAACACAATTCATCGAGGGCCCAAGCGGACATCTCTCTTTATGGGGGAGAAATCCCATCTTGACCTATCATTCTTCCCTACAAGAATTCAGTCGTGTCAACATAGCCCTTATTGCTATCCTATTAAATATAGTGTTAGACTACATCAAACACAATGTTCATCATATGGAAGATGATGATAATCTCAGGTACTAAGGATTCTAATGACACGACTATCATGAGATTTAATCATGACATATATGACTATAGACCACGTCATAAATCTCATAGATGGGTCAGTCCAGTACCTTGTTCTCTAACAAGTACCTATAAGAGTAGTGTGCATCCCCATGCATATAATCATCTCTATGATTATCAATTACCAACTTATACTAGTTATTCACAATAACTAGGGACACATAATATTATAATAAACAAGTAAAACATATAATACTCAAGATAAACATTATCTATTATAAATGGTAAAGACGATTACATAACGGTATTAGTTATGAGTCAAAATAATTATAAGCCTAGGGCATAACACCAACAATCTCCCACTTGCACTAGGCCCAATCTCATATGTATCGTATACTCATGGACCTAACATGACCATCATGATTTGCTTGTGCGAGAGGCTTTGTAAGCGGATCCCTTATGTTATTGTCGGTTGATACTTTGCATATCTTAACGTCTCTTCTTTCTATGAATTCTCGAATGAGGTGGAAACGTCTAAGTATATGTTTGGATCGTTGATGTGACCTTCGTTCCTTTGTTGGGGTAATGGCACCATTGTTGTCACAATAAAGTTCCACCGGATTAGTGATAATTGGAATGACTTCCAAATCACTAATGAACTTCTTGATCCAAACTGCCTCTTTAGCTGCATCGGATGCCGCTATATATTCGGCCTCAGTTGTAGAATCGGCTATGGTACTCTGCTTGGAACTCTTCCAACAAATCGCACCTCCGTTAAGCATAAACACAAACCCTGATTGCGATCTAAAATCATCTTTGTCAGTTTGGAAGCTTGCATCTGTGTAACCCTTTACAACAAGATCATCTTCCATCCCTATAAAGACCAAGAACACATCATTAATCCTTCTTAAGTACTTAAGGATTGCCTTAACTGCCATCCAATGGTTTTTACCAGGATCAGATTGGTATCGACTCGTCTTTCTTAGAGCATACGAGACATCAGGGTTAGTACAAATCATGGCATACATGATGGATCCAATTGCTGAAGCATATGGAATCTCATTCATTATCTTTCGCTCACCAGTTGTCTTAGGACACCGAGTCTTGCTAAGAGTAACACCATGACCCATTGGCAAGTTTCCTCTCTAAGAATTTTCCATCTTGAATCTTCTAAGAACTTTGTCAATGTAAGTACTCTAACTCAAACCAATCATCCTTTTAGATCTATCTCTATAGATCTTGATGCCAAGGATGTAGGCGGCTTCACCCATATATTTCATCGAGAAACACTTCCCTAACCAAGACTTGACAGTCTGAAGTGCAGGAATGTCGTTTCCAATAAGTAAGATATCATCGACATACAATATTAGAAATAGTACTAAGCTCCCACTGAATTTCATGTATACACATGGTTCATCTTCGTTCTTGATGAAGCCAAACTCTTTGATCGATTCATCAAAATGAAGATTCCAACTCCTAGAAGCTTGCTTCAACCCATTTATGGATCTTTGCAAATTGCATACTCTATTAGAATTTCTTGGATCGACAAACCCTTCAGGTTGTGTCATATAAACATCCTTAAGTAGCTTCCCATTTAGGAAAGCTGTTTAGACATCCATTTGCCATATCTCATAGTCATAATATGCGGCTATGTCAATTAAAATTCTAACAAACTTAAGCATTGCAACTGGCGAAAAGGTTTCATCATAGTGAATACCATGAATTTGCCTATATCCCTTTGCTACAAGTCTAGCCTTGTAAGTATGCACATTCCCGTCCATGTCGGTCTTCTTCTTGAAGACCCACTTGCAACCTATGGTTTTTACACCTTCAGGTGGATCAATCAAGTTTCAAACTTGATTATCATGCATGGATTGCAATTCGAATTCCATGGCTCCTAATCAGGAGTGGACATCGCCTCTTGATAGGAAGTAGGTTCGTCATTCTCAATGACTTCCACTTCATTACTTTTCGATACGATAAATCCATATTTCTCGGGTTCGGATCGTAACCTATCCGATCTACGATGGACTTGTGAATCCTGAACCGGTTCCACAACTCCTTGTGAACTTAGTTTCGTCTCTACTCTCGGTTCCATGTTATCTTCGGGCTCTTGACTTCTTCAAGATCAATTTTACTCCCACTTGATCCTTTATTGAGAAATTGTTTCTCAAAAAAAGTACCATATTGAGCAACAAACACTTTGTTCTCATTGCGGTTGTAAAAGTAATATCCTTTAGTTTCCTTAGGATAACCAACGAAAATAACTTTGTCAGATTTTGGTGCTAACTTATCGGAGACAAGTCTCTTCACATAAGCTTCGCAACCCCAAATCTTCTTGAAAGACAAATTTGGTTTTCTTCCATGCCACATCTCATGTGGGGTCTTAGGAGCTGATTTAGTAGGAACTTTGTTTAGTGTGAACGCAGAAGTCTCTAATGCATGTCCCCAAAAGGAAATAGGAAGTGTTCAACTTGACTCATCATCGAACGAACCATGTCCAATAATGTTCTATTCCTCCTTTCAGATACACCATTCCATTGTGGTGTTTCGGGTGGAGTCAACTCTGAAACGATTCCACAGTTTTTGAGATGATTGTCAAACTCTGGGCTTAAATATTCACCACCTTGATCGGATCGAAGTACTTTAATAGTTTACCAAGTTGATTTTGTACTTCATTTTGAAATATTCTAAATATCTCAAACGATTCACTTTTAGACTTCATCAGATAGACATAGCCATATCTAGATAAGTCATCAGTAAATGTAATGAAATATCGAAATCCTCCCCTAACAATGCTACTTAATGATCCAAATACATCTGTATATACTAGGGCCAATAAGTCACTAGCCCTTCCACTACTCTTAGTGTTGGGTGGTTTGGTCATTTTATCCAATAAACAAGATTCACATATCTCGTATGATTCATAATCATGTGAGTCTAAAAGTCCATCTTTATGAAGTTTAGAAATATGTTTCTCATTTATATGACCAAGACGGCAACGCCACATGAATGTGTTGTTCACATCATTCGGTTTAGATTTCTTATTTATATTATAGATATATTCAACATCATTTTGTTTCTCAACATCAAGGATATAAAGGCCATTAAATGAATTTGCAATACAATAAAGCATATCATTTAAATAAATAGAAAACTTCTTATTCTCAATAAGAAACCTATATCCTTCATTATCCAAAAAAGAAATAATATTCCTACTCAAATTCGAAACGTAATAACAATTGTTCAAAACAAGTACTAGTCCACTAGGTAAAGTGATTTCGTAAGTCCCTACGGCTAATGCAGCAACTCTTGCTCCATTCCCCACACGTAGGTCTACTTCACCTTCTTTGAGTAGCTTTCTATTCTTTAGTCCCTGCACATTTAAACAAATGTGAGATCCACATCCGGTATCCAATACCCAAGAACAAGAAGTAGAGAGGAAAATATCTATCATATAGATACCTGAATCAGTAGCAATCGTATTGCTCTTCTTGCTTTTAGGCATTCCTTATAAGCTTTGCAGTTTCACTTCCAATGACCAACCTCTTGGCAATGGTAGCAAATTGCATCCTTTTGAGACACTTTGGATTTAGCCTATTTGGCATTGGCAACTTTTGTCTTAGGTTTAGCAACCTTTGGTTTACCTTCTTTGCCTTCCTTTTTGAACCCCTTTCCTTTGTTAACCATTAACACATTTGCGGTACTAGGCTTCTTGATATTTTTCTCTGCAGTCTTAAGCATCACATGTAATTGTGACAAATTTTTCTCCATTCCACTCATGTACATTATAGTTCATAATGAAATGACCATAACTTTCAGGCAATGAATTCAATATCGTATCCGTTAGTTACGAGTTCCAAACTCATAGGATACCTGTGAGGACCCCGACCCGGAACCTACACGTGTCCCGAGCTGGAGCGTCCTCAAACTAACCCAAATTTCCTTAACTTTTAAAACTTTGATTTAACTTTCAAATGTAAACACAATTGTCATAACCATTTCAAAATAACTTTACACATTTCTACGATGGAGGAAGAGTTGACCAACTTTGAAAGTAATAAACCGTTTTAGTTACAAAAAGACATCGGTTATAACGTAAAATTAAAGTTTATAAATACAACTCATTAAATGAATTATACCAAAATACCCTTTCTACGCCAACCTAATCATACCCCGACAAGTCCCAGAATATTACTTCCAAACTCCTCACCGCCCTTACTTGGCCGGTCCGCCTGTCTCGGAATCTAAAAACATTAAAGGGAGAGGGGTGAGAATAAATCTCAGCAAGCTATTATGAATGCAGCAATATGCCATATAAGATGCAACACATAACAAGTTGCATACAACACATTGGAAAAGCTGTAAACACCTTTCATTACCTTGGTTTACCTTTTACCGTCTGAACAATAGTCGTACAACATTGGGTATAATAATACTCCAATCTTAGGTGAGCTGCTTAAGCAATACTCACATCTTATAAGACCCGTTTTTCAGGGAACCATATAAGATAGTAGCAACTCTGTAAGGCTTTTGGCTCAATACAGATGCTATACCCCAACCTGTGGCCACAGAAGGGGACGGTCACATATATAACATAATTCGATCACATTAGGTCACACTTCCATAATTGATCGTATTATGTTATACCCCCAATATCAGCTGATTAACACATTATCAAGCACATAATAGTTACTTGAAATATAATCCACAAACGGGATAAGCAATATAGCCACATGGTAAAATATACTCATGTTCAACAAATCTCATAGTGTAACATTTATTTAAAACACTATGCATAAATAAGCAATATAACCACATGGTAAAATATACTCATGTTCAACCAATAATCAGAGTGCAACATTTATGTAATACACTAAGCATAATACAATCCATAAATATGTACTCAAGTAAGATAATGAGATATCATCAACCCATCTTACTTAGTCATTATACAACAATATATGATTTCTATAAGAATCCAAATTAACTCTACCAAGTTGGAGTCATATTTAATAAACTGCCAAATGATTTCTAAGTCGGAGATAGAGTGCTTCCGTAGTTCCATTTTAATCCATTTAAGGTATCCTCAAGTGGCTCAAGTGTTCTACTTATAACTTAAGTTAAAAGGATTAATTCATATCCGGTTTGGATTAGGTTCCACTAATTTATAATGGTTAGGAATCACACCACTAGGTTGTTGGTGAAAATCAGCAAGAAAAGTATCTAAGGAGGATCTGGCACCATGGGCGATCGCCCATGTCACTTGGGCGACCGCCCGAGTGAGTGTTCCCAAGTAGCCAAGTTTCTGCCCTCTTGGGCGGCCGCTCAAGCCCATCATGGGCGACCGCCCAAGCCCATTTCCAGCACTACCCAGATTTCTAACCCCTTTTTACATGGTTTCTTTTCCCTTGAATAATCCTTATTTTCATGAACATCAAAGAGAATTTCTAACTTTACCATTTCTCATCCTAAATCATTTAAACCCCAAAATAATATAAACCTAAATTATTCACCACAAGATTTTCAACCCATTTTACTAACACATTTCAAGTTCAATATTCTAAACTAATTCCACCCATTTCTTACACTCTAAATTCACTTCCATGAACAATAATATCATCCCATGTCATTTACCCATTTCTCAACTTCAAAGAGGATTCCAAAACATAAAACAACTATCACAACAACAACATCAACAATAAGTAGTTCATGAACATTTAGAGGAAGGAAAATCATAACAACTCACCTTAGGTTTTTAGAATGAAAGGTTGATCTTCTTAGCTTGATTGATTCCTCTAGTTGTCCCAACCTCAAAAGTGCTCTTGAATTTGAAAATGGTTGAGAAATGAGCTTGCTATGCCTTGGAAGGGGAGGCTTCAATGGAGGCTTTCCATGGATATTGTAAGAGAAAAATGAAGGAGGATGAGGAGGATGGAGTATGAAAAGTGTAAAGGGAGTATGGGAAGAGTAAGGGGGAAGTATGGGGAGTGTATGGTGAGTGTTGACTTAAAAGGAAGAAAGATGAGGGAAATAAGGAGGAGGTGATGCCCCCCATCCCCAAATAAATCAAGGCTTCCCAAAATAAATAATTTGGTCCTCTAAATTCTAAGGTAGTGTAATTAAACCCTTTATTCTAATTTTCTTTGCCCACACACATTAATCTCATTTCCATTCTTTATTTATTTTCTATTTTTTATATTTCCCCCTATAACATTATTTTATTTCCCAATCATTTCATCCTAATATTAGAAATCAAGGATATAAAATGAGTACATAATATTATCAATAATATTAAAAACATATAATATTATACTAAAACTAGTGCCTAGGGTTAGGGTCGTTACACTCACTCCCCCTTAAAGAAAATTCGTCCCGAATTTGACTGGTACTTACCTAAATGTTCAACCCGCCTCGGTTACTTATGTATAACTCAGACTCCAATTCCCAAATAGATTCTTCAATGTTGTGATTCCTCTCCAAAATTTCTAATTCCATTAACGATACGGTATTACAACCTAATGTTCCAAGAATACCATGCAATTATCACTAATCCGAATTTTCACGACCTCAATAAAATATAAATAAATAAAAGTATTACAACTTATGTCACCAATTACATTATGATATTACCTTTAAAACTTCAAAGACTCTATAAACTGCTCCAAGCCAGTCTATAAGTCAAATCACCAACCTTTTCTAAAACTTCAAATGGATTAACAAACTTTGGCGTCAATCTACCTTAGGCCTTGCTTCACTAACCTCACCCCAACAAATTGGAGATCGATATTTTCTTCCCGAACAACGCCTCATATGGTTTTATCTCAATGCTAGAATGATAACTGTTATAATACGCACCTAACCAATGGTAACCATACATCCTATCGACTACTAAAATTCATTGTACATGCCCGTAGCATATCCTCAACAATAAGTAATGATTCCTCAAATTTTCACAAAGTTAGACTTAATAGCATCCATACATTCCAAAAGGACTTCCCAAATGATGTCTATCCAATCCATTTACTACTATGGGGTTTATAAAATCAAACTATCCCTAACCTATATGAGGACTTGGTCAAAGAATCTCATCACTATACTCCTATATAATGAGTAGGAACCACAAATCAACTTTCTATAAACAAAACAACATACCCTTTTTACTTCCAAGGTAACTCAATCACAAAATTCATCTTGATAATACTCTCAAGTTCAATCTAGAACTCTAAATATTTTAATAAATCTTCTAACATCAATATTCTATTTTCACATTTATGACCAAACCACCTTATGTCTTGACTCACTTGGAACGAGTTAGTTCAATTATCTTATCCGCAGTTCTCATAATACAACATTAAACAATTGCCCATGGAATAATAAATATGGACATGCTAATAAGACCCTAATTCCATAAACGGTATATTAATCGACCATACTTCACAGTTCAATGCTCTAATGATGTTCAGGTCCAGTGTCAGATCAATATCCGAATCAAATGGTTGGCCACCCACAACGGAGCCGATCCAACTCCAATACAAAAACCGAGTCTACTGCGACCGTCCCATTAATAACCCCACAATTTGTCAAATCATTTCTCGGATCAAAACTTTAATACAATTAATCACTATAGGGAAACTAGGTTGCCTTTCTACTTGCTTCTGTACAAATTATATCTTTAGAATACCAAGTCTTTCTAAAATTTACAACATCTTTCAGAATTCCAAAGAATAGATAAAAAGAGATCCAAGGAGACTCGAATGGTTTATTTATTTAAAACCGTCCCATACCAGTTTTAATTAACTAAACCACTCACAATTTTAAGAAATTTCAAAAGATTGATAAGCTAAACAAAACTAACTCGAGTGATCTAATTATCTACAACCGTCTCATACCAGTGGTAGATAATTAAATTACTCACAGATTTTAATGTACGCAAAAACGGTTCACTGACCTTAATAAATCAAACTATCCTCGAAGGGCACAAATGCTCATACCGAAGTTCAATATATAATCCAAAGTTGTAAAGCACATTTAAAATAATTCTAACAAAATATTCTTGTTTGACCCCTATTTATAGTGTAGCCACCACTCAATTTTTTTTTTTTTTATACTTAGTTAAATTCTCTATAAGAAAACACAATCTCGCAATACTATTACTATCTCCGATAAATAACACTAAAACATTCATTAAGATAATAAACTTGATAAATCATCCTCAATTCAATAATTTCTCAAGTTGAATATTCAACACTTTCACTTAATTTGAGTCATCTATTCCCTACCTTTGATATTAGTATTGTACTTAGTAACAACATATTGCATACATCAAGTTTCCGATCAACTTCCATGATCTCCTAATAAGAAAATATAATTGGAACTCACATAGATCAATCATCCCCAAATTGCGATTAAACATTAACAGTGTAAACTAACTTACCTCTCGATAACCATCAACAAACTCAAAATCCGCATAACTACAATACCTTCCCAAGCATCACACCAATCTCTCATATGAGTCACACAACTAAGTCAACATATAGGGTGTAATCATCCTAAAGTATCCTGCCTTCCAATAAGATTTATCCTCATTTTATATTCTCAACTAATGATAATCGTTTCTCAAAACAAACCATATACATACATTACCAATTCCGGAAGTTGATCCTATAAATCACCAATAACTACATCTATTATACTTCTTCACATTTACCTTATTTACCTCTCCATAACTAATACACAACCACAAACCAAAACGGTCATACTAGATACAAATGTTGTCTTAAGTTTATCCCTACAACAAATATTCACTGCAATTGTAACACCCCGAAAATTCAATTAATAACCATTGAGTATTCTACTAGTTTTTAAAATCAGTCATACAAATCATCAACAAGGGATAACAAATACTTATTCTTCACAGTTACCTATTTGAGATCTCTCTATTCTATAAATAACCACCAAGTATCATCTTTTCTAAATATAGTACTAGTTTATCCTTACGGAGATTCGCTAAGCTAATTATCTTCTTTATCAAATAATTTCCCAAGTTGAATCATCAATTCCATCATCCCAATTAGTGTCCTCTATCTAGGGATCCGAATACCAAAATAATACCTTATATCACTCAAAGCCTCAATATCCTGGCATGATACCTGATGGGAACCCGAAACTCACATGGGAAACACCACTTAGTCAACTTATAGGGTGATATCACCTACGAGAATATCTGATTTCCTATTCAAATTAGTAGCAAAAATAAAATCAATCTCTCATTAGAGGATATACTTATAGCACATAAGGCAATATATATGTCAGTTCTATAAGAACTCATACTCGCGATATCTTATAAACCATATAATCCCACTTAAACTATCACTTTCAATACTAGTCTCATATATCTAGTCTCCACCACGAGACACCAATGTATAAATATTCACGCAAGTTATACAACCATAAACCACTCTTAATTAGGTCGTATACCTAACCTCAACTAAGAGTTCACCAATTTATTTACCACCGGTACATGAGATAATTAAAGTGTCTTTTACTCAAGTATAACACATAACCCAAATGATCTTCACATTCCTTAGACCCTACTTTTGACATTTACGCATATATGACATAATATCAATAAATAATTTATCCGCCTCAACTACACACGGAGGCAAATCGAACATAGATAAGGAGACTCGCTTCTTGCGACAGTCCTCCCCAACCACCACAACTACTCAAATATTTCAGGTCAATATTACAATAATTCACGGATTGGTATCTCTACCACATCCACCGGCAATCCATGCCCACTTAATCACAATTACTATGATAATCAGGAATGATTCGAGGTACTCTCCCATAAGAGTAGAACCTCCAGCACATAAGGCAACTCTTAAGCCATTTATGCAAATAAAAGTGAAATGTAATGCCACATGAGAACGAAATGAACGGAATTTTAGAAAAGTATTGACCCCTAACTCCGGAGACAGGTAATATACCTCAAATGATTGTGGAGGAATCTATCTCTCCATATTGCTCACATTTCCTTGATTCTTTGGTTGGTCATTATCATTTTCTGTCATTGAACAAATTCCTGCATTAAACCCTCGACGTCAGTTATCACACACTCTCACTCAGCTAGACTCTACCCGAGAACTCTAACCGAGCTCTGATACCAACTGTGAGGACCCCGACCCGGAACCTACACGTGTCCCGAGCTGGAGCGTCCTCAAACTAACCCAAATTTCCTTAACTTTTAAAACTTTGATTTAACTTTCAAATGTAAACACAATTGTCATAACCATTTCAAAATAACTCTACACATTTCTACGATGGAGAAAGAGTTGACCAACTTTGAAAGTAATAAACCGTTTTAGTTACAAAAAGACATCGGTTATAACGTAAAATTAAAGTTTATAAATACAACTCATTAAATGAATTATACCAAAATACCCTTTCTACGCCAACCTAATCATACCCCGACAAGTTCCAGAATATTACTTCCAAACTCCTCACCGCCCTTACTTGGCCGGTCCGCCTGTCTCGGAATCTAAAAACATTAAAGGGAGAGGGGTGAGAATAAATCTCAGCAAGCTATTATGAATGCAGCAATATGCCATATAAGATGCAACACATAACAAGTTGCATACAACACATTGGAAAAGCTGTAAACACCTTTCATTACCTTGGTTTACCTTTTCCCGTCTGAACAATAGTCGTACAACATTGGGTATAATAATACTCCAATCTTAGGTGAGCTGCTTAAGCAATACTCACACCTTATAAGACCCGTTTTTCAGGAAACCATATAAGATAGTAGCAACTCTGTAAGGCTTTTGGCTCAATACAGATGCTATACCCCAACCTGTGGCCACAGAAGGGGACGGTCACATATATAACATAATTCGATCACATTAGGTCACACTTCCATAATTGATCGTATTATGTTATACCCCCAATATCAACTGATTAACACATTATCAAGCACATAATAGTTACTTGAAATATAATCCACAAACGGGATAAGAAATATAGCCACATGGTAAAATATACTCATGTTCAACAAATCTCATAGTGTAACATTTATTTAAAACACTATGCATAAATAAGCAATATAACCACATGGTAAAATATACTCATGTTCAACCAATAATCAGAGTGCAACATTTATGTAATACACTAAGCATAACACAATCCATAAATATGTACTCAAGTAAGATAACGAGATATCATCAACCCATCTTACTTAGTCATTATACAACAATGTATGATCTCTATAAGAATCCAAGTTAACTCTACCAAGTTGGAGTCATATTTAATAAACTGTCAAATGATTTCTAAGTCGGAGATAGAGTGCTTCCGTAGTTCCATTTTAATCCATTTAAGGTATCCTCAAGTGGCTCAAGTGTTCTACTTATAACTTAAGTTAAAAGGATTAATTCATATCCGGTTTGGATTAGGTTCCACTAATTTATAATGGTTAGGAATCACACCACTAGGTTGTTGGTGAAAATCAGCAAGAAAAGTATCTAAGGAGGATCTGGCACCATGGGCGACCGCCCATGTCACTTGGGCGACCGCCCAAGTGAGTGTTCCCAAGTAGCCAAGTTTCTGCCCTCTTGGGCGGCCGCTCAAGCCCATCATGGGCGACCGCCCAAGCCCATTTCCAGCACTACCCAGATTTCTAACCCCTTTTTACATGGTTTCTTTTCCCTTGAATAATCCTTATTTTCATGAACACCAAAGAGGATTTCTAACTTTACCATTTCTCATCCTAAATCATTTAAACCCCAAAATAATATAAACCTAAATTATTCACCACAAGATTTTCAACCCATTTTACTAACACATTTCAAGTTCAATATTCTAAACTAATTCCACCCATTTCTTACACTCTAAATTCACTTCCATGAACAATAATATCATCCCATGTCATTTACCCATTTCTCAACTTCAAAGAGGATTCCAAAACATAAAACAACTATCACAACAACAACATCAACAATAAGTAGTTCATGAACATTTAGAGGAAGGAAAATCATAACAACTCACCTTAGGTTTTTAGAATGAAAGGTTGATCTTCTTAGCTTGATTGATTCCTCTAGTTGTCCCAACCTCAAAAGTGCTCTTGAATTTGAAAATGGTTGAGAAATGAGCTTGCTATGCCTTGGAAGGGGAGGCTTCAATGGAGGCTTTCCATGGATATTGTAAGAGAAAAATGAAGGAGGATGAGGAGGATGGAGTATGAAAAGTGTAAAGGGAGTATGTGAAGAGTAAGGGATTGGCCCGCATGGCCTGGCTGGCCCACCAAGCCAAGGTGGGTTGGGATGACGTATTTCCGGCCCGTCAGGAATTCGGGTCAGACCGCCCCACCCCGTTTAATGACAGGCTTTTACGGGTTGGACCCGCCCTGCCAGCCTATATTAACAGCTCTAGGTGCAAACTATCTTCAAAACTTGTAAAAGGCTGAATTACGTAAGTGATTCTGGCAAAGCCGGTGGGGAGCCAATTCTTGGAAACGGGAAATTTTGCATGCCAACGCCTCTTTTCCTGCCAAACCAGCTTTTGCGGTGAGTTTGCTGAATGAATAACGCGCGTGAAATTGTCATGGCCTAGACAACAAGTGATATCAAAGGTGATAACAGCATCAACGATAGCACTAGAGATAGCAAACACACACTTCGAAATGAAAAACAATTTTGTAAAGAAATTGCAACGAAAAATAATACCAAAATTATTTTTCTCAAGTTATATAAATTATATAACTTGAGTATGCCGCTTAAGCAAGACTTTATATTCACTACGAAGAATGAGTTACAAAGCCGAAAGTTGTTCCCTATAACTATTACAATGTAATTGCCAGGGAACAAGAGATAAAGAACGAATTCCAATCCTAGCCAATACACACTCAAAACCAAGGTATTCAAGTGTGAAATATTGTATGGGAGGAATGAACTATTCGAACCAAGAAGAACTCTATCTCTAATGCAAGAAGGTGTGTATAGTGTGTTTTTTGGCACTTCTTCAAGTATCCCCTTCTATGCATATTTATAGTCTTCAATGTCTCGAAGGCTACTCATCTTGTAACAGCCGTGGGTTGTCTTGGCATTGAGGAGGGAGTGGGGTAGTGGCTGGCTTGTTCCTCACTTCGTGGGATTTGTTAGCTCCATCTTTCCCTTTTTTAGCAATCGAAACCTTGCTCTCCAAGTCCACGCTTTACGGCCTTATGACCGCAAGCTTCTTCCATCTTGTACTCTCTTGATCAGCAGCAACAACCTTGAACAGGTCTTCACACATTTTTTAAATTGTTGACACAAAACACCTTGTTGAACGTTTTATGCATAAAAGTAGTTTTATGCATAACTTAATTTCTTCAACCATCTTCACGTTTCTAGCTCATGCCTCCATCATATTTGTTAGGACCTAACTTTGATCAATGTCTTAGTTAGTTGGTTTTGATAAAGGAATATATATATAGAACAGGGTTTATATCAAAAGATGTTATCTGTCATAATTCTTCACTTTGACAGCTATGAGTCTGACAGCTATGATTCTTCCTTATACAATGTTTACAATCAATCAAAAACATGAATCATAGTCACTCTCTAAGTCATCAAGATCATCAAGTGCATCTCAGTCCTTATTAGAGATCCTCTCTGATAGCTAAGCATTGCCATGATCTGACAGCTATGACTTCAGTCCTCAGACAGCCATCTCCCTGTCTCACACCATGTTACCACAAACTCAACCAAGTTAGATCCTGCATCTTCATAGCTATCAAGTCCATCAATGAAGACCAATGAAGACCACTGAAGACCTTCTAGAAGCTCTCAGTTCAAGCTCACAGCTCAAGACAGCTCATGAAGACCTGCATGTGGACAAGTGGGACAAAGACCAGTCAAAGCTCATTAATGTAGCTGCAACAGTCATATTCCAACGGCTACATTGAAGGGTATAAATAGAGGATCTCTTCCTCTAACAAAACCAAAAAAATACTCATTTTCCCAATCAAAAACCCTTTCCAAACACCCACACACACCTCCTGTAATCCACACACACACACACCAATCCTCACCTTTAAAACCCTGTTCCAAACCAAAACCTTCATCCCTAAACCTCTTCACCAACAAAAACAACCCCGGTGTGTTAATTCACAAACCCCAAAACCTAAGGCGTACTTTAGGTGTAGAATCGGTTTGTAATCACTCGAAATTTGTACTTTGAGTGTATTAGTTATTTTGTAAAATCTTGAGACTGTACTTCAAGTTGTAAAAGCACTTAAGACTGTACTTTAAGTGTATCCCTAGTTGACTGTACTAATTAGGAAGAGGAAGTTCAAGGAACTTGCCTGAATCAATCATTTGTAATTTTTGTTGATTAAAGATTATAATAAAATTGATCTCACTTGTCAAGTTTGACGGTGGGGGTGGATGTAGGAGGAGTGAACTACGAACCACTTTAAATTCTACGTGTTATTACATTTTTGCAATCACATTCACACACTTGTATTATTTCTTTGTGTTTGTTGTCCTACCATTATTTCAAACCTCTTTTATTCCATTGCACAATTCAAACTATCATCGACGGCTAAGCCAATTCCATAGGCTGTACGATCATCTGCATACCAAGCAAGGGCCTTTCAATTGGTATCGAGCTTGTCTTCACACTCAAAAGTCTAACAACTTGTGAAGGATTCTCTTCAAACCCACCATGCCTCAACCAAGAAGAAATAATGAGAAAGACATCCCACACATTGATGGTGTGGATCCTTTGAGATCTATGCATCAAAGATAAAAACTTATCTTGATGCAAACGGCATTTAGGCTGGTATGTTCTAGAAAATGAAGTGTCATACCCAACTCAAATCTGTGCGATGGAGGACCAAGTAAGATCAAATCCCCGAAACTTGGTCTGAAGGCGAAAAGCAATTGGTAAGTGCAAACTTGAAAGTCAAGAACATTCTTCAAAAGAGTGTAAATGACTCTCTAGCCCAAGAAATTGCTAAGGAACCAAATGCCGGAAGCTGCATGGGCTCTTATTCAAACCAAGTTCACTAAACACTCCGGTGTTAGGACACAAAACTTGTACAACTTGCTTAGGCAATTAGACAATTTCAAGTTTTACCACTGGAGAAAAGGTGAGTCTTTGCTCGGGCAAGGTTTGAGAACCTTGTTAGATCAATTACGATCATGGAAAAACATTTGAACAACAAGATCTACGCCTCAAGATTTACTCAAATCTCCCTCAAGAATATGAGAAGGTATCATTACCTATTAGAGAAGGATCTGAATGGAGCACCATGACGGTTGAGCAATATTTTGGAAAGCTTGAAGCCTATGAAGCTGGAAGGTATGATAAAAATTCCATCAGTCCCCTCCATTTCACAAACCTTAGCTTTAAGCTGCACAAGAACACATCAACAAGCCAATCACTCACCATGACATTGAGACCATTGTCAACAATGCTCTTCAAAAGATAAACATCGGCTCCAAATATGTCGGCAAACGGATCTCCCAAGAAGACATTCCAAGCCTCATTTCCATGGGTGTCGAAATGCCATGAAATTTCAAAAGAAATCTTTTGACAAGAAATTCAATCCCTCCACCTCTAATGCCCAACAAGACATCTACAAGAAGACAATTGATTGCTTCAATTGTGGAAAGCAAGGACATTACTCATCGGTGCCCCTGAACCAAGGAAACCTAGGGACAATCGGACGGCTAAGAAGATGACCTACTCAAAAGAGATCATTCACGGCTCTAAGTGCAAGCTGCTACAATTGCTCCAAAAATAAACATGACAAAAACAAAGAGCAAGTCATGATTGCGACTCATCAAAATTCGGTGATGAAGAGTATATGTCAAGTGATGACTACGAAATTGAAGGAGAAGAAGCCATGATATGCCTTATGGTGAAGATGATGAAGAATCGACAATGAGGAAGAGATGGAAGCACTTGCTGCTGGCGATGAACTAAAAGAGGTACATGATTTTAACTCTTTAAATATTGATGGTTTTAAACAATTAGTTTGCACTCTTTTAATTCAAACCAAAAAACAAAAAACTAGCTTTGCTTCATTGGTCAATGAGAACCTTTCCCAATCCTCAACCATTGACAACCTCACAAAAACCATTTCGAGCTTGAAAAAGCATGCCAAGGGCTAAGAGATCAATGCATCATGCTTGAAAAACAAAACATGGATCGGCAGTGAGACATCTAATAATCATGAAAATTGTCAAAAACTTCATTAATCTTGAAAAAGAAAATGATGCTCTTAAAAAGAAAATAGATTCATGGAACATGTCAAGCAAAGCATTATCTCTTTTCACCTACACCCAAAGGCGTCCCGGTGACAAAACGAGGGATTGGTGCTGATGATCCTACACAAAAGTGTACACTCCTCCCACCGGTGAAAGGGCCATTGAAAAAATGGTTCTAGAAAACTGAGCTACGGCGGCTATCAAACTCAAACCTATCCCATTCAAACCAAAGGAAAAGAAAAGGAAATCTTGGGTGGCCCTAGTCAATCAAAGGAAGGACCAAATAAAATTCAAGGAAGCAAGTTTATTTGGGTTCAAAAAGGGCCAATATAAAGGAAGAAGTCAAGGCTGCAAAAGGTGCTAGTCGGTCAAGCCACGTCGGACGACGAGGTTGACAAACGGCCAAGGCATGAGCGGCCAAGTTCCTCCAAACAACAACGAACCCCAAGGCAACAAAGATTCTACAACAAGCATAAATACACCAAAAACAAAAACCTCAATGGCGGTATTCAAATGGAAGAAGCCGTGCACATCAAAATGACTCTCCGAGGTCATCCCATTCAAATAATTTTCGAGTTTCAACCCCAATCTGACAACCCAAACCACTACTTCAATCCTTCCCAATCCACTGTCCTTACACCTTACATGATGCAAATCATGTCATATTACCATACCCTAAACCAGTTCTTCAATAAGGGATCAATGAACAATGCTTTAGGGCTCGAAGAAAAACTAATCCTTTGGACCCAAAAGAATAAAAAGGGTACCATAAATCTTATTTTTTGTTTTGCGGGTATCCAGGAAAGGTCTACTGGTATTTAGATAGTGGTTGTAGTAGACATATGACCTTCAATAAAGGTTGTTTGCAACAATATTCCCTAAAAATGGTCCAAATGTAACCTTTGGTGACAATTCCCAAGCTAAGGTCAAAGGATCGGAAATCTTGTTACAAAAGATATCATTTTTACAAATGTATCCTATGTAGAAGGTCTCAAACACAATTTGATCGGCATTAGTCAAATGCGTGACAAGGGATATCATGTTGTTTGTACTAAAGACAAATGCACGATTAAAGATAAAAAACAATAAAGTCATCCCTAAGCTGGATCAAGAAAAGGAAATCTCTATTGCTTGAACTTAGAGATTGTGGAAACTTCAAATGCTCACGCCTTGTCTTTCAATCAATCGATATGTCATGGCTATGGCACAAGAGATTGGCTCACCTCAATCACAAAACCATTTCCAAGCTTGCAAATTCCAATCTTGTCGAGGTCTACCAAAGATCCCATTCAAAAAGGATAAACTGTGCAAAGCATGCCAATGTGGGAAGCAAAAGAAATCCTCATTCAAACCCAAGACCAAGTTGGACACCTCAAGACCTATTGAGCGCTTCATATGGATCTTTTTGGACCCATAAGAACTAGATCTTTAGGAGGAAAAAGATACTCCCTAGTTGTTGTTGATGATTTCACAAGATTCACTTGGATCATTCTTCTTGAATCCAAAAGTGACACCCTTAGGTATGCGATAAAGCTATTCAACAAAATTCAAAATCAAAAGGGACATCCATCATCAAGATCGAGATACGATCATGGGAAGGAATTTGAGAACAACGGAGTGGAAGAATATTGTGATTCAAAAGGCATAGATCACAATTTTTCAGCCCCAAGAACTCCACGGCAAAATGGTGTTGCGAAAGGAAAAACGAGAACAATGCTGTGAGGCGGCAAGAACAATCTTTGTCGAACATAATCTCCCAAAATATTTTTGGGGTGAAGGCTGTTACTGCGCTGTGTATGTTCAAAACAAAACCACTGATCAACAAATTTCACAAGAAGACTCCATATGAATTATGGAACAACAAAGTCCCTACCATTTCCTACTTTCACGGCTTTGGAAGTAGATGCTTCATTCACAACAATGGCAAGAACAATTTGGACAAATTTGACTCCAAAAGTGATGAAGGAATTTTTCTTGGATACTCTAACACAAGCAAAGCTTATAGAGTGTACAACAAAAGAAGACTTGTTGTGGAAGAATCTATTCATGTTGACTTTGATGAAAACAATGATCAAAGTATAACTGAATTATGTGATTTTGATGAAGGATTGGGAAATCTAGATAATCTCCACTGAATCATCCCCATTCTTGATTCAACTATTCTCGATCATGAACAAGATTCATCAAACCTTCCATACATGGTTCCAAGAAATTCATCGACTGACCATCCTATGCCGGACGGCCATCAACCATCCCACTCTCATCAACAACCAATCAAGCCAACAAAGTCAACGGCAATCTCTCCCACCTTCAATCCAATGGATGAGGAAGAAAATATTCAAATAAATAGTCATCCCTTGGTGATCTTCCTCAAAATCCTCACTTAGGCGACTGCAACCCTTAGCCGACATCCATCCCAATTCCTCATCTAATCCATCTTCTAACCTCCTTCCATCTTCATCCAATAATCCTCCTTCTCCTCTCAAAACCAATGATGAAACCACAATTACCCATATCATTCCACCCAATAAAGATCTTTACATCGGCCTTCAAATTGATAAAACCCAGTTCCTGGACAACATTCCTTTTCTCATGAGTGCATTCATATCCCAAGTGGAACCAAAGAAGATAAATGAAGCACTCCAAGATGCTTGGCTGGATTGAAGCCATGGAAGAAGAACTGGAGCGGTTGAAAGAAACAAAGTATGGCAACTTGTTCCTAAACCAAGAAATCAAGCGTGATTGGAACAAGATGGGTTTTAGAAACAAGATGAATGAAGAAGGTGTTGTAATTAGAAACAAGGCGGGCCCAGTTTGCTCAAGGATATAGACAAGAAGAAGGCATTGACTATGATGAGACCTTTGCACTGTTGTAAGACTTGAAGCTATAAGGCTATTTCTTGCCTATGCTTCATTCAAGAAGATGAAAGTTTTCGGATGGATGTCAAGAGTGCATTTCTAAATGGAGTTTTAAATGAAAAAGTGTTTTTATCTCCACCCCCTGGTTTTGAGCATCCAAAATTCCCTGATCATGTATTCAAACTGAACAAAGCATTGTATGGGCTTAAACAAGCACCTAGAGCTTGGTATGACACCCTATCTAGATATCTTCTTGGAAAAGGATTCACCAAAGGACATATTGATAACACCTTGTTTATCAAAAAATATGGAGATGATCAGTTGCTCATCCAAGTCTATGTTGATGACATAATCTTTGGCTCATCAAATGAGAACTTATGCACTGAATTTGGAGATATCATGAAGGATCAGTTTGAAATGAGCATGATTGGTGAGCTCACCTTCTTCCTAGGCCTTCAAGTCAAGCAAATGAAGGAAGGAATCTTCATCAACCAAGCCAAATACTCAAGGGAAATGATCAAAAAGTTTGACATGCAAACTGCATCCCCTGCTAAAACTCCCTTGTCAACCACAACCAAGCTTCATGATGATCAAGATGGTCAAAGTGTAAATCCAACACTTTACAGAAGCTACATAGGATCTCTCCTATATCGGCTTCAAGACCCGGACATAATGTTTAGTGTATGTCTATGTGCTAGGTTTCAAGCTAATCCCAAAGAATCTCATCTCTCATTTGTCAAGAGAATTTTGAGATATATCAAAGGAACCCACGATTTTGGCCTATGGTATCCCAGCTTTGAATCCCCATTCTCCCTAGTTGGATTCACTGGCTCGACTATGCGGGTGCAATCTAGACGAAAATCCACTAGTGGTGGATGCCGGTTGTTGGATCAAGGATTATCTCATGGTCAAGCAAAAAGCAAACCTCGGTTGCAACCTCAACCGCCTGGCCGAGTACATTCTTTGCGAGGCTTGTGTTGTTCACAAATTCTCTACCTTAAAAGTCAACTTCAGGACTTTGGAATTGAATTATCAAACATTCCCATCTTCTGTGACAACTCAAGTACCATTGCTATGACGAAAATCTGTCCAACATTCAAAAACCAAGCACATTGAAGTCGAGGCATCATTTCATCGGAGATCATGTTGAAAAAGGGAATATCAACCTTGCAAAAGTTTGCACGAGAACAATGTCTACGATATTCTCACAAAAGCCATGGATGAAAAAAGATTTGAACTATTAAGAGCCATGCTTGGGATGATTAATATGCCAAAATAAAAGGGTGTTCTTTTTAAATAAAAGAGGATTACAAACGAGTAATGCTATCACAATGTTGCTGATAGCTATTACATCATACACATTCCTAACAAGCCATCCAGCGACTATCATTCCAAAAGCCTTGAAAACCAAAAACAACAAAAACTTACAACAAAAACATACAAACAACCCATCAAATTCTTCTCTCTCATCTCAACTCACCCAACAAAAACTTCTTTCAAACCAAACAATCCTCGGATCCATCTCTTCTCTTCAAACCTTCTCCTCTGGCATCGGACATTCTTTGGAAATGTCACGGTCTCCCAGACCCTCCACCGGCACTCATTCCCTCATTTCTAGCCTCCTGAGTTGATTGCAAGGTTTGTTGGTACCTCTGCAACCACCTTGGGTGCCTCTCCAAGAAAGGATCAATGGAAGTGGCCGAATATTGGAGAGAAGGACTTGCTCTTCTAGGCCACCACTCTTCAAGCTGGATCATATGGTGAAGCAATCCCTCCATTGGAGTAACAAAGCTAAATTCTCTAAAAAGAACCATTCCCTGTGATTGCAAATGGTTGACCAACATTTGACTCCACCCTCTCCACGGTAGGTGCTCTTGCGGGGGCGAAGCAACCTATAACCTGGTTGAACAGGTATGAGATGGTTGAAGAAGGAGATATATGCACTCCTGAAAAGTTATCTCCTCTACCTTCCAACAAACCAACTCCTGGAGAAAGAGAATCCTGCTCGCGGGTGTATAAAGCTTATCTTGCTCAACCTTCTTTACGACGGCTAAGCTTCTCTCCTTAGGCGAGCTCTGTCTGCTTTACCAACTCCCCCAGTGTGTATACCCTTTCTACCTTACTCCTTCCCTTACTTGACTCTCCTTGATCAACTTTGATTGTCTTCCCAAAAAGTCTTATTCCTTCTCCCTCCTTGTTGTCAATCTTTTCCCTGACAGCTACCTCCTTCATTTCTATGTCTTCATCAACCCTCACTCTCTTTTTCTTACCCTTATCATTCACTCTCTCTGAACTTTCAACAATGTTGAAAGTCTCTCTATCTATCTCCATCTCATCACTAATCAAATCATCCTCACCATTTTTCCCAAAGACCAACTGTTTATTTGTTTGAGCCATAACCTTTGGATTAAACTTTGAAGAAAATCTTCCCATTTTTGTTTGTAAATCAATGCTGAATAATTTTCCTCTGAAGTTTTCATTGTTTTATAGGCAAATTTTCACCTAGCTATCTCGAGACGGCAATCATCATTCAAACTAGCTTAAGCTGTCGAGAGATTTCTTTCAACGGCTAGGTTAAAGCATACTTTAAGTGATTTGATCGAGTTAATTGCTCACAATTGTCACTTCCTTCGCCGCCTCTTCCCTTTGCAAATCTCCTTGAAAAAGAGAATGTTCTTCTTGTGTTTTGTGGGAATAAATGTCTCAACATGGGGAAGGAGTAAAAACCCTTGTTCATATGAACGGTTACTTAACTTTGTAACCCCCGATGCTCATTAAAACCCACGTACCACTCATCATTTATCTCTCTCTCTCTTTCGCAAACACCAAAATTCCTTTTTCCTTAACCCTCGGTTTAAATTTCTTCTCTTTCCCTCTCCAATCTACCATCGTATTTCTCCAACCCTAATTCTTTTTCAAAGCATCAATGTCGGACCCAAAAGCAATGTACCCGGATGCTCATGGCTACTTCATCAAACCCAGACTTCTATGACTACGAAGTTGGAATCCTCATCAAGAAGCTGCTTGAGGTAAATGAATTACTTGATTTTATGGGAGCTAAACCCCCAATTTATGAAGAACTCTGAGAGAAATTTATTTGGTAGGAAGAAGAAACAATGAAGATAATTCAATAAGCTGCCACCATAGAAAATGTAGAGATAACTATCACTCGAGATATGGTTAGTGATGTCTATGGAATCCCAAATAAAGAAGATCTTTGTGAAAAATATATGGGATAGAGGATCGAGAAAGATTAAAGGCGTATATGAAAAATTTCTTGGTCTTAAAAATGCTTGACTTCAAAGGCTGTTCAAGACAAAGCTATGGTGAAGAACAAAGATGATATCTTCAAGTCAACATTGATGGATGTGGTCAACAAAGCCATTGATGGCAAACAATCCTCATTTGACCAAATGGGATCAAATGAGTGGAAAGCGGATGCTCGGCTAATGACCGAGGATACAAATTGGTGCATTGTCCTTCTCCATAATTTCCAACTTGCTTTGTCTCATCCTCTACTCTCAAATTCAAGAAGCAAGGTGGAAGGATGAACAACAGTTCATGAGTGGAATCCTTGAAGTTCTAATTCCAAAGCTCAAACCTGCTCTATCCAGAAATGGTGAAGACGGTAAGGCATCGAAACAAGATGTTTCAATGAAAGAACCTTTTCATTGAAACAAAAGAAGGAATTGTTATGAAATTTGGGGATATGAGCCTTGAAAGTTTCAAAGAAGCCCAAGAGAAAATGCTTGAAGAAACAAGAATAAAGATTAATCATTGGAAAGATTTGATAGCTTTGGCTACTAGTAGGAGAATGAAAAGAGGAGTAAAGACCAATGTCAAGAAAAGCTGGAGTGCTCAAGAGAAGCTGTGGTATCTCCTAGCAAAAAGAGCAAAAGCAAGGATGATGCGATAGGCGACGGTGAAGGAACCATCTCGACGGCCATGCTAAGAATATTGAAGAAAGAGGAGATGTTGATAGCCATGAGGTTGACACTATGGATCAAGATGATCTTTGGTGATGCTAACATAGATCCTCAAGAGCTTGGGCGGCTCTTGCCCTATCCAAAACCCTTCACAAAGGAAAGCAATCTCGAGACGGCTATCCCCTCCGGTCGACGGCTACGGATCAAAGGTACAATCTTCCTTAACCATTCCTTCTAAATCATTACCAAAGAAAAGAAAACTTGAAAAGAAAGCCCCCAAATCAAAGAAAACCAAAATATCTACCCCTTCCATTTCCCCAAAATCCACACCCGGCTCGGGTCATCAATCGGCCATTGAAGCTATCCTCAATCTCAAAGAACCCTTAGATAAGCAACCTTTAAGGGGAACATTGATGAGAATATCCCCTCTACCCAACCTCAACAGGTTAGCTAAAATCCACGAGAGCAATTGAGGCTATTGAGTTGGATGGGAACCACGACACTAAAAAGGCTGCTCTTTTGTATCTTAAGGACTTTCTAAGTGAGGAAGAATGCTGTAGTGGCCCTAGATGAACTCGAGACTTAGGTTAATGCGAAGAAGTGGACCGGGTGAGTCATCTAGAAACCCCAAGGTGGTGACTATGAATGTAGATAGCCGTCCCTTCCCTTCCATTCTGAGGCTGAACGTGAATGATCACCTTATGTTGAAGCGAAAGGGGGAATCTTGATAATACGTCTAAGGTCATTCAAAATCTCAAGAAGGTTGGAGTTGAGATTAATCCCATTCTTGTCTCAAAAGGAGACTCAATTGTGAATGCTTGCAAAGGTCTTGAGCTTGATGGAACTCAAGAAAATGAGGAAGCTATGATAGCTATCCTTGAGAAAAGGTTGGCAAAAAGTGAAGTAAGGGCAGCCTTGAATCTCCTTAAATCTCAATTCACTTCCAGGTCTCTTAATCAAAGTCTTGGCCAAACCTCTGAGTCAATCCCAACTGTTTCAACCCAATCCTCTGCACCCTCCAAGCCACCTTCTCCAATTCCTGGCCAGAACCTTTTGAAGCCTCTCCACAAAGTCCAATCTTGTTTGGTCAAGGTCAAGACATATCTGACAGTGATCCCATTCCTAACAGTCCTCACAGTTCCCCAAGTCATTCTATTCCTCCAAATCCAAATCAATCCTTCCTTCCCAAAAGGGAACCTTGGATGCTTAGCTGTGGAATTGATTTCTCTATGTCTTCCATCAAAGCAGCAAGGACAAGGTTACCCCATGTAACTCACATCCCAGAAATAGCAAATCCCTTCACCTATCCAAAATTAAGGAGCTGTCAAGAAATGGGTTGATTGTTGTAGCAAGAAACCTTGCGGGGTTAGTGTTCTTTGCATATGAAAAATGGCAAGCTGTCAAGAACCTCATCCACCTCCAACTTTGTTCATCAAATCCCATCCTTCCCAAAGTTCATCACTCCCGATACTCTTCTTGATTGGGAAATTCTTTTCGGCAACTCATCTCTCCATCACTCAATTCTTGCTTGTATATGCCAAAGGGTTTAGTCTTCACCACTGTGCATTGACCTTGCAAAAACACTTTTCCTTTCCTTTGTTTGAACAAAAAGTGTGCCATTATGCTTTTATTAAGCAAAGCTGTCAACATCTTTTCCCGACTCTTAATCCAGAATTGAGCCATACCTCTCACCCTTCATCACTGTAGATCCTATTAACTTCACCTCACCCAATGAAAACTCTCATTTCAAAAACTTGGTCTCTATTCACGAGATCAAAGAATTCGAATCTTCCATTGCTATCGGTCAAAGCGAGCGGAAGCTGTTATTGATCTTTCCTCGGACTACGACGGCTATGATGATAGTGATAATGATGCTCCCTCGAAGCCCTCATCAAGACTCTCCAACAACATTTCCATCCCCTACGGTTTCCAACCCTCCTCGGCAGTTCACTCATTCCTTCACTAATGCTCAAGTATCGGTTCGGTCACAACCGGATCAATCCGAGTGTGCCCATGCGAGCAAGAAAACCGGGAACAAGAAGAAACATTTGTGGGGCACAATGAGAATCAAATGATCAAATGCCCCTTAGAAGGTCTCAAGCGAAGTCAAGGAAGACAAATACTTCAAGTATGATGAAAGGATGTCACGGGAATGGAACAATGAGTTCTTCTACGAGAGGAGTTGAGCTGAAATGAGAAGAGAGCTAGAGGATGAAAGAAATCGAGATTCTATCAGCCAGACAAGAAAGAGATGAATTCTATGATCAATTGGCTGATGAATAATTGTATTTGTTATGGAACATTTTTTTTTGGTTAAACACAATATGTCTTGTTTGCCTCAGTTTGTATGACAGTATTTTGTGAACTCCTCTCATCACGAGATTAATTCCAAGTATTCAATCTCGGTTTAATTACCTACTGGTGATATGATTCCTTGGATTACTTCTTTTATTATTTCTCTTAGCAAACAGTGAAAACTTGTTCTAAATAAATCTTCCTTTACCAAAAAGGGGGAAATTGTTAGGACCTAACTTTGATCAATGTCTTAGTTAGTTGGTTTTGATAAAGGAATATATATATAGAACAGGGTTTATATCAAAAGATGTTATCTGTCATAATTCTTCACTTTGACGGCTATGAGTCGACAGTATGATTCTTCCTTATACAATGTTTACAATCAATCAAAAACATGAATCATAGTCACTCTCTAAGTCATCAAGATCATCAAGTGCATCTCGGTCCTTATTAGAGATCCTCTCGATAGCTAAGCATTGCCGTGATCGACGGCTATGACTTCGGTCCTCGAACGACCATCTCCTGTCTCACACCATGTTACCACAAACTCAACCAAGTTAGATCCTGCATCTTCATAGCTATCAAGTCCATCAATGAAGACCAATGAAGACCCTTTGAAGACCTTCTAGAAGCTCTCGGTTCAAGCTCACGGCTCAAGACGGCTCATGAAGACCTGCATGTGGACAAGTGGGACAAAGACCAGTCAAAGCTCATTAATGTAGCTGCAACAGTCATATTCCAACGGCTACATTGAAGGGTATAAATAGAGGATCTCTTCCTCTAACAAAACCAAAAAAATACTCATTTTCCCAGTCAAAAACCCTTTTCAAACACCCACACACACCTCCTGTAATCCACACACACACACACCAATCCTCACCTTTAAAACCCTGTTCCAAACCAAAACCTTCATCCCTAAACCTCTTCACCAACAAAAACAACCCCAGTGTGTTAATTCACAAACCCCAAAAACCTAAGACTGTACTTTAGGTGTAGAATCAGTTTGTAATCACTCAAGACTGTACTTTGAGTGTATTAGTTATTTTGTAAAATCTTGAGACTGTACTTCAAGTTGTAAAAGCACTTAAGACTGTACTTTAAGTGTATCCCTAGTTGACTGTACTAATTAGGAAGAGGAAGTTCAAGGAACTTGCCTGAATCAATCATTTGTAATTTTTGTTGATTAAAGATTATAATAAAATTGATCTCACTTGTCAAGTTTGACAGTGGGGGTGGATGTAGGAGGAGTGAACTCTGAACCACTTTAAATTCTCTGTGTTATTACATTTTTGCAATCACATTCACACACTTGTATTATTTCTTTGTGTTTGTTGTCCTACCATTATTTCAAACCTCTTTTATTCCGCTGCACAATTCAAACTATCATCTGACAGCTAAGCCAATTCCATAGCTGTCTGATCATCTGCATACCAAGCAAGGGCCTTTCAATATTGTATCCTGAAAAATGGACTTACATACAAATACTAAACAGATAATAATAGCACATTAGTACATAAATGTTTATAAAGAAAATGCACAACTAATTAATTTCAGCACAGGATATTACTTAGGGTAGCACTTAGAATGGTAACACTTGTGGTAAGACCATTGTTTACCCTAACAGCGCATTTATCGTTATCCCCAAAAAATGCACATACAAACGGAGTTTATTCTCAATTATTGGAAAGAAGAAATACTGAAAATAAGAATATATATTATATATATATATATATATATATATATATATATATATATATATATATATATATATATATATATATATATATATATATATATATATATATATATATATATATATATATATATACCTAGCATACCTAAATGAAACCACTAACTCCTATATGGGAGGGTACATACAACAAAACACTCATGCCATATCATAATTTACAAGTTGAATAGAAAGGAAAACTTAAAACCACAGTTGACATTATTACTATGATCATCATGCATGGAATACTTGGGTTTTATTGGGGGAGTCGTAGTGGCTATGATGCTGATTGAATAAGGTGGTCACAATACTAAGATCAATCAATTGAACTAAATAGGGATACAATTGTCTATTAAAACAATGCAGAACCACTAGAAAAATACAAAAAACAAAATTCAAAATTGATGTATCTTTTATTTTATTTTTTATTATATTTTATTTATGTATTTACTAATGAAGATATTGGATTCTGAAGGGACTGTGATAATGAGGACTTTGAAGTTTGTCCATTAAGAAGTCCAAGATTTCATGAGTAGCTTGGAAGTTGTTTGATATAATTAAACTTAACGAGTACATGCTCCCTCCGTCCCATGTCCCATAATATATAAACTTTTCTTTTTGGGCGTCCAACAATAATACTCCCTCCGTCCCGCTAGTAATCGCACTGTTACTGTTTGCGCGGGGATTAAGGAAAAAAATAATGATATAAATGTTGTGAGTGTAAAAGTAAAATAGGAGAGAGAATGAGTGGAGGAAATAGTAAATTATAATGGTGTTGTGAGTATTAAAATAATGTAGAAGAGAGAATGAGTGGAGGAAATATTAAAGATTCTTTGCCATTTTAGGAAGTGTGCGATTTGTAATGGGACGCCCAAAATAGAAAGTGTGCGGTTTGTAGCGGGACAGAGGGAGTATATACTTTCCTAAAATGGAAATGAATCTTTACTATTCCCTCCACTCATTCTCTCTCCTACATTATTTTAATACTCACATCACCATTATAATTTACTATTCTCTCCACTCATTCTCTCTCCTATTTTATTTTCACACTCACAACACTTTCAATATAATATTCCTTCTTAATTCTCGTTCAAAATCCAAAAGTCTATAAAAAGGTGGGACGGAGGGAGTATATATTAATATAACACAATATTTTGGGGGAAATTAGTTTCTCCCTAAGTTATAAAAAGTCCTGTTTTTTTAAACTGATCTTATATTCGTCAAATATTTGCAAGTTGAAAAAAATTGGACTTTTTATAATTTATGGAGAAACTGATTTCTCCCAAAACTTACTCTTAATATAAATCAAGTTTAAAAGAAGCAAGATAACCCGAGTTTATTAATCTGACATGTGATTGTGGGTTCCACCCAATGTCAGATAATTATAGTAAATAAGAAATTTTAGTTTTCTCTAGCTAGTTATTACTTCTCTTGAAAAATTATGAACATTTGTCCGGACATATATAAATGGGATAAAATTATGAAATAAAACTGTAGTATGAATGAACATATATATGTTGATATATGTATAGGTATATACATGCACATATGTATATTGTTTGATGGTATTTATTAGAGTTGTCAATACGGTCTGATGATGATCATGGGGCGGGTCTAATTCATCAAAATCCGCTGTTAAATGGGGCAGGGCGTACTCAAATTTCTAGCGGGTTGGAAATACGATATCCCAACTCAACCCATCTGGGGTTGGTGGAAAAGATGTACCATGCGGGCCAATCAAATAAATGAAATTTGGGCTTGAAATTGTGTACAACACAAACTGTCAAACACAATAATATATCAAAAAATACCAAAAATCATAACAGTCAAACAAACACGAACAAAGATTTATATCAATCTAAATTAATTCTCAAGTAGGCAACACAAATAAAATTTACGCAAATTGCTACAAACAAAGACAAGTAAATCATGATCATAGAAATAAAGATTTGTATCAATAAAAATGAAGAGAGAAAGAGAGAGAGAGATATACATGTGTGTGGATCGAAAACAGTAACGACAACGAATTAGTATTCATGATAGAGTGTACCGACGGTGATAGAAACGGCGATAAGGGCGGAGATGTCTCTTTAGGGTTTCTCCGTTTCTATTCTCTACTTCTCTCGAGTCTCTCTCACTTCAAGATTCACGGATTGAGTTCACAAGGTCGATATAGCCCTAGAACTTCCACTTAAAAATGTCTTCATTTTGCGGCGAAAAAATATAAAAAATATAGTAGGCTGGCCCGCCCCGAACCGGTTTGGTCCGCACCCGTATGTGTCGAGCCGAATTGGCCCACTTTTATTTGAGTTATTTGTTTTAAAACTCAACCCACCTTTATTGTATGACGGAGCGGACTGACTTGACGGGCCCAATCCAAATTGACGGCTCCAATATTTAGTATTTATAGTGTGGGCACTATGGGGGATGATGATGTGCTATCAAAATTGTAAAGACCTAAAAGATGGGTTTACAAAGGCCCTCCCCCTCCCTTAACCATTATAAGGTTTGACCCTTATATATTTTGTGTTCAAACGTATTATAATGAGGAATAACTTGGGAAAACAGTGGGTCACCTTTCATTCTAAAGCTCCATAATTACAAAATCTAGAGAGAGAGAGAGACCTCTCTTAAACTTTTCCTAATTAAAATGTATTAAAAAGTAAGATATCGATATTGTGTAGCATCTCTATGAGAGATCTGATCCTCTGTATTATATTGTGTATTATAAATAATTATATAATAATGAATTACTGGTCTGAAATTAAGATTATGTTATGAATTATTTTGGTTAAGATCATAATATTATATATGTAAAACATTTATGCCCAATACCATTTTATGTAAAAGTTTGATGTAAATTGTTGAGTTCTAAATGTAAGTTTAAACTTTGAGCTCAAATGATAATTTTACATGGTATCAGAGCTATCCCGAGTTCAATTTCATCCACTTGCAGTATTATCCAAATTTATTTGTGCAAAAATTGCATTATGTTGGTATGCTCGAAAAAAAAAAAAAAGGGTACTCCTGGTATCATTTCATATTTTGTACTACTACACAAGGTGAAGAAAAAAGCAGATGAAAAAGGTGTGGCATAGCTTAATAGTAGGAACAAGCTCTGAGGGATGACTCCAATGGAAATATATAGCCCACCATCTGACTTGCAAACATCAAGTTTCGTGAAGAAGATAGTAACATTTCATATTTTGTACTACTACACAAGGTGAAACAGAAGAAGAAAGGGTACTCAAGATTGCCAACTGTGCACAAGAAAATTTAATATAGTACTACCTTCGTCTCAAAATGAATGTTTCTTTTTGTTTTTTATCAAGAATAAAAAAGAAAGGGAAGTTCATTTTGGGACGGAGAAGGAAATATCATCCCACAAGAACAAAAGTCCTCATCATTTCCCATAGAAAAGTATATAGAGAATATTGATAATTTCCCTATTTTCCCTAAGAACACATAAATACAAGAGCAACTAATTAAGCATGCTAAAAAATGGAGTAATATGTTAAGCAAATAAAGAAAAAGATTAATTAAGGAGCTACATAGGAAGATCCACCGCCTTTCCTTCTTCTAAGGCTTTCTTTTCCCTTTTTTCTTCGTTGATATAGATTGGGTTTGCTGCTGCTCTCTTCCTCTGTAATCATCACTCCCCTTCTCATCATTAGCATTCTTGAAATTACTCTCTCTCTCTCTCTCTCTCTCTCTCTCTCTCTCTCTCTCTCTAGAGAGAATATATATCACCATATGGGTGCATGTATATAGCATATAGTAATGCACAGCCAGCCCTGATATAAACAAAGGCAAAGCCAACTATTTATAGGATCTGTCAACCCAACCTTCTCTCAAGTCTAAACACATAACCCTCTCCTCCCTTTTCCTTCATCTTCTTCTTCTTTTTACTAAACAAAGAGAAATGTCTATGATCAGTAATACAGAGAGTGGATCATCACCCGCCCTCCATTTTCCTATGCCAAAACCAAGATCAAAGCGGTTTTGCATTCGAATCCACAAACTCAACAGGTACAGATTTATACTACTATATTCTTATCTCAAAATGATTCTTTTTATTTACCTAAGCGTTTTCCATAAGGGTAGACTTCCGTTTGTAATTTATGATGCATTAAAGCATTTCCTCGGCAGCAGCCGACGAAAGGCTTATTTGAGTTGAGATTACGGTGGGTTTTGTTTGGCAGGATGAACAAATGCGAGAAAGAAAAGATGGAACAAGAGTTGGAGTCAAAGAACTTGAAGCTGTATATGGAGAACATGAATATTTTGAAAGAGAATGAAAAGTTGAGGAAGAAAGCCACCCTTCTTCACCAAGAGAATCTTGCTTTGTTATCTGAATTCCAGAAGAAATTCCCTAATTAGTTTAATTTGATTATTGCTTAAGTTGCTACTAATTTTTCTTTTATCCCCTCTTTTTTGGATGTTTTTAAGAATTTATTCATAATAATAATGATTATTGTTGCTAATATGCAATTACCCAAGGTATTTATTTGCTTTCTAGTTTCTCTCTTATATATTAATTGTGAAGAATGAAATCAAGATGTAGTTCTTTTCAAGTTAAGATGTTTCGTTACAACTTGTTCGTAGTTACGAAAACTGATCCACAGCTCCAACTTGCAATCACAACAGATCAAAGCAAAATTTGGTCATTCGTTTTGGGAGGGAGAGAATACATAAGTATTGTTTTCTTTTATTCAAGTTTTTAGGTTTGCTTTCATCTAAGGTGTACTATGTTCTATTCTACGTTTAAACAACCACCCGCCCCCCCCCCCCCCAAACCCACCTCAAGTTGAGAAGAGACCTACAAGAAAGTTTAATTTCTGTAAAGCAATGTATAAATTGTTAGAACATGGATTAATTAATATGTACTCCCTCCGTTCCAACCTAGGTGTCTAGTTTGACTTTGCCATGACATTTGACCATACAACTACGAAAAATTGATATATTATAATTAAATTTTAAAACTTTTAATTGTTAGTGTTGTTAGTAATAAATCAATAACAACTTTTAAAATTTCATCAAAATGTTCTAATTTTTCGTAATTGTATAGTCAAATGTCATGACAAAGTCAAACTAGGCGCCTAGGTTGGGGACGGAGGGAGTATTATTTAACTCATGTGTTATAATTATTTAATAATGTTAAAGTATAGACAAATATGTAGAATCCCATTAGGTGTAAGTACCATTAAATGATGAGCATAATGATAACTTCACACCACCAATTCATGAAAGGGTGTAGTCCCTAAATGAAGTGCTCCTTCTCTATCTATATAAATGCTATTCATCAGCCATTTGAGACACTTTATATTCACCAAAATTCAGTCACAAATTCTCTCTTCATTCATTAAAGAAGAACAAAGTGTGGGCACTATCATTTAGAAGACTATCTCCCTACTCTCTCCTTTATTCAAAGAACAAGATCAAGAACACACAATGGATTCTTCAGGTACACGCTTCCGTCTTCATCTTCTTCTCTTCTTGAATCTAGTTGTGAGACGGTTTAGGGTTCATTGGATCATTTATGTTCCAACAATTAGTATCAGAGTCTGCTCATATTCTAGATCAAATTTGAGTATTATGAAAAACCTTTATGTTTTATTATGCTCTTAATTTTTGAAAAGATTTCATGTTTATCATGTGTTCTTGAATTATTATCATACTCTAATTCAGATTCTAGAGTATTGTATTAAATTCTAAATTTTGGTTTTACTCAAAAGGCTTTCAATTCTTAATGTAAGATTATCCCATTTTGAACATAGCCACCATCATTGAATGCGTTGTGAGTTTGTTCAAATGCATAGCCACACATTTAAAAATGTGTTGTGAGTATGCGGATCTACTTGCTTTGGTTGAATATTAATTCACCATTAAATTAAGGATTGATAGTCAAAATCTGGAAATTTTGACATTCAAGGTCTGCTCGGCCGAGCACCTTCCTTGACTCGGCCGAGCACCCCATTTGTATCAGCACAACGTTTGAAATTTTTTGAAAAGGCCCCATCCAACGGTCATAATGCTCGGCCGAGCACCCCTAAGGACTCGGCCGAGCACCTCTAAGAACTCGACCGAGCACCCCTAAGACTCGGCCGAGCACAAGGGATCAGAAAGGGATGTTCTCTGGAGTCTTTTGCTCGGCCAAGCACCTTCCTTGATCAATTTTCATTCATTATTTGAGTAAAGTACACATTAATTTTTGCCATAAAGCATGATTAATTATATGCTTAAACAAATTTATTCATTGTTTAAATAATATTGTTGCCAAAGTAATTTACGTTATTTAAATACAAATTTGTTAAAGTGATGAATGTTCTTATTGATATGTGATAACACGCTTGTTTCCCAAAGGAGACCTTGTTGTTGACTAAGTATTTGCATTCATGGGGTAATAATTGAATAAAAATTTTGGTTATTTTAAATACTTTGTACCATCCCAAAGGAAGGCGGGTGTTTAAAATGAATTGTTTGTAGACTTTATTACCGGGTAACAAGTATCTTAAACTTTAGGACATTTTTTATACTTGAATCGGCCCAAAGGAAGGCATGTATTTAAAATGTATTGTTTAGATTATTTGTTCATCCTAAGATGAATCAAATTGTGAGTCAATTCGCAATCCAAATATTAGTCTTGATGTCACATTGATTATCTTTTTATTTTGATGGAATTCATTTGATATAATTAATCATTGTGTAGATTCTTATATATGTTTTGTGTTTCATCTTGTTCTTTTCCTTCAGATTTGATTAATGCTTCATCCATAACTACTGCCATAAACAATATACCTTTGTTTACTGGGACTAATTTTAAAACTTGAATAAAGAAAATAACAATGATCTTAGGCTGTATGAACCTTGATCTTGCATTAAGAGAACTAAGTCCCACTCCTCTTACCGACAAAAACACTACGGAAGAACGCTTAAGTCTAGAGAGGTGGAACCGTTCTAATCGCGTGAGCTTAAGTATCATGCAAAATGCAGTCCCGAAGACTTTTTTGAATAGTGTCTCCGAGGATGTTGGTGCTTTTTTGAATAGTGTCTCCGAGGATGTTGGTGCTAAAGGTTTCTTGAATGCCCTAGAGGAACGCTTTGCAAAAAGCGATAAATCGAAAACAAGTGCTACCTTAAGGAAGCTTGTTTCCATGAGGTATAAGGGTACCGGAAATTTAAGGGAATACATAATGGAAATGTTTCACTTATCAACGAAATTAAAAGCACTCAAGTTGGACTTATCGGAAGACTTACTTGTGCATTTAGCTTTAATTTCTCTCCCTCCTCAATTTGGTCATTTTGAAACGACCTATAATTGTCAAAAGGACAAGTGGAATATTAATGAATTAATTTCACATTTGACGGAGGAAGAAGATAGATTGAAACATACAAAACCTGAAAGTGCCCATTTTGCATCTACCTCTTCTCGTGGGACAAAGAGAAAAGGGAAGGAGATTGCGGTTGCAACAAAGAAGCCTAAGTGATCATTCAATGATCAAAAGGTGAAGAAATGCTTCTTTTGCAAGGACCTTACGCACATGAAGAATGACTGCCCTAAGTATCGCCAATGGCGAATTAAGAAAGGTATGTCTTTTGGCCTTGTTTGTACTGAGGCAAATTTAGTTTCAATTCCTTTGTATACATGGTGGTTATATTCTGGTGCAACTACTCACATAAGTTCATGTATGCAAGGTTGCCTGAACTACCGAACGCCCAATAAAGATGAAAGATATATCTACATGGGAGCTGGAAAGCCGATAGAAGTTGAAGGCATAGGGACCTTTAGATTATGTTTAAGTACTGGTTTTTATTTGATTTTGAATAATACATGTATTATACCGTCTTTTAGACGGAATTTAATTTCAATTACTGCCTTGGATCGGGAAGGATATTCCTGTTTCTTTGGTAATAATAAATATGATTTATATTTCAATTCAAAGCTCTTTGGTACTAGTACTTTATCTTATGTTGATAATCTATACTTGCTTGACACAGTCAATTCAATAAATGAGTCCCATAATAATGAAACTAATTCTCGAGGCACAAAACAAAAGTTTTCAAGTAAAAATTCTTATACCTTGTGGCATAGGCATTTAGGTCATATCTCTAAAAGGAGAATTGACAAGCTTGTGTCCGAGGGAATATTACACAAACTTGATACTCCGAAAAATAACTTTTGTATTGAATGCCTTAAAGGGAAATTTACAAACACTAAAGGCACAGAATCCTTGAGAGCCTCAAACGTCTTAGAACTTATTCATATAGATATATGTGGACTGTTCACTACCCCTCATGGAATGGTCAAATATATTTCATCACGTTCATAGACGATTTCTCTCGTTATGGATACATTTATTTGCATCATGAAAAGTCTCAATCTTTGGACGTTTTCAAGTCTTTTAAGGCCGAAGTTGAAAAACAACTTGGAAAGACTATTAAGAAGGTTAGATCCGATCGTGGTGGTGAATACTACGGACGGAATGACGGTTCGGGAGAACAACGTCCGGGTCCTTTTGCTCGCTTTTTAGAAGAGTGTGAGATTGTCCCTCACTACACCATGTCGGGGAAACCCAATATGAATGGTGTAGCCGAGAGACGTAATTGAACCCTTAAAGATATGGTTAGAAGTATGATTTCTTGTACTTCTTTACCTCACTCATTATGGGGCAATGCATTGAAAACCGCAACTTATCTACTTAATAAAGCTCCTTCAAAAGCTACCGACAAAACCCCTTATGATTTATGGACGAATAAGAAACCGTCCTTAAATCATCTTCATGTATGGGGGTGTCCAGCAGAAGCAAGGCCTTATAGGCCTAATGAGGGCAAATTGGACCCTAAAACTGTTAGTAGCTATTTTGTAGGGTATGCTGAGAGATCTAGGGAATATAAATTCTATGACCCTAAAACTAGAACATTTTTTGAGACGGGAAATGCTAGATTTTTTGAGGATGTTGATTTTAGAGGAGAAAAATTGAATAGTAATTTTGAATTGAAGAGTTAGAGGAGAAATCCATTTATATACCTCTTCCTATAGTTCCTATCGAAAAGCAAGCACTTGTGCCTGAAATTCGACAAGAACATATAATTCAAAATAACATTAATTCTCCTATTAATGAACAACATGAAAATGTTGATGAGAAAATTCAACACCCTCATAATCAAGAAGAACCGGTGCCCTTAAGGAGATCTAATAGAGCAAGAAGGAGTGCTATTCCGGATTATTATGATGTATATCTTGCCGAGAATGAAGAACCATTAGGTTTAGTGGGAGATGAACCAATCACCTTCCATGAAGCCATTAGAGGTCCAAATTCTCATAAGTGGATTGATGCCATAAATGACGAGTTAAAATTCATGAAAGATAATGACGTTTGGGATCTTGTCCCATTACCTAAGAATGTGAAACCCATTGGATGTAAATTGGTCTTTAAGATTAAAAGGGATTCACAAGATAATGTGAAAAGACATAAGACTCGTCTTGTCGCTAAAGGATTTACTCAAAAGAAGGCATTGATTATAAAGAAACATTTTCACCGGTATTCTCTAAAAATGCTTTTAGGATCATTATGGCATTAATAGCACATTTTGATCTTGAGCTTCATCAAATGGATGTAAAGACAGCTTTTCTCAATGGCGACATTGAGGAAACTATCTATATGAAGAAACCAGAAATGGTGACTGATTCGGATCAAACTAGTCAACTAGTTTGTAAACTTAGGAAATCCATTTATGGGCTTAAGTAAGCATCTCGTCAATGGTACTTAAAGTTTAACCAAGTTATTCTTTCATTTGATTTTGAAATGAATCTTGGTGAAGATTGTGTGTACCATAAGTTTAGTGGGAGTAGATTTATATTTTTAGTCTTATATGTGGATGACATTTTACTTGCTAGTAATGATAAAGAACTTCTTAAGGAAACTAAGAAATTTCTCTCAAACAAATTTGAGATGAAAGATCTTGGTGAAGCTTCTTTTGTATTAGGAATTCATATACATCGTGATCGTTCACAAGGTATTTTAGGATTATCACAAAAGAGCTATATAGAGAAGGTATTACAAAGATTTAGCATGCAAAATTGTAAACCACATGACACCCCTGTCTCTAAGGGAAATAAATTAAGTCTAAAATAATGTCCTAAAAATAATATTGAATCCAAGTTTATGGAAGAAATCCCATATGCATCGGCAGTAGGAAGCTTAATGTATGCACAAGTCTGTACTCGTCCAGATCTTGCCTTTATTGTTGGCATGCTTGGTCGATACCAAAGCAATCCGGGAAAAAAACATTGGGTTGCAGCCAAAAGGGTGATGAGATACTTACAAAACACAAAGAACTACATGCTTACATACACAAAGTCGGATCACCTTGAGATCTTTGGTTATTCCGATTCCGACTTTCTTTGGATGCCAAGATAGTCGGAAATCGACATCGGGTTATGTCTTCACTTTGGCCGGTGGAGCAATTTCTTGGAGAAGTGCCAAGCAAACATTAGTAACTACTTCCACCATGGAAGCCGAATTTGTTGCTTGCTACGAGACATCCAATAAAGCTATATAGGCTGCGAAAATTCATTGAAGAATTTGCGAATTGTCATAAATGTTGAGAGACCTCTCAAGCTATATTGTGACAATCGAGCAGCGGTATTGTACTCCAACAACAACAAAAGTTCATCTAAATCTAAGCATATAGATATTAAGTTTCTTGTTGTAAGAGAGAGAGTACAAAATGAACAAATAGAAATAGAACTTATTGGTACAAACTCTATGCATGCGGATCCATTTACTAAGGCGTTATCTCCTTTAGTATTTCACAAGCATGTTGCTCATATGGGTGTAATGACTTTTGATAATGCTTAAATCAGTGGGAGTTTGTGTTGTTTTCTATTTCCTTGTGTTGGTTTTTATTTATATTGATCTCATTTGGTTAAGTAGGACTAGTTGGAGAATATATATATGTGTTTGAACATGCCAAAAGTGTCGAGCTGGACCGAGCGAGTAAAGCCCAATCCTCAATCAGTTATAGCCACCACATTCTCAGTGGGCTAGGCCCAATTATTACATGGCTCAAGGCCCACCTTCTTGATCAGTCGACTTAAGTTCATTGTCCGACCTACCGGGTCCCGACCTAACTTAGTCCGACTCTACGATCCAGATTCTATTTCGGGTATAGTCCGGCTCAACCCGTTAGTCAGGTCGACCTAATCCCAATAGGCGACCTCGACCTGCCAAGCAAGCGTCGACCTACTGAGTCCAGGTGCACGTGCTATTCTTTCCATAACTGGTCCCCTACAAATCAGGAGACATTACAGGACACGTTCTCATGACATGTAACCGTCCCTCAAATCACGGGATTCATGTAGTCCTACCAGAAATACCACCCTGATCAAAGCAACTATAAATACATGACAACCACAACGGTTCAAAGGTAACTGCAATTTTGTCATTTGAATATCCTTGTTCAATTATATTATTTGCTCTCCTAAATACATACTTACTCTCACGCCCGAGGGTCTAAGCCGGAGACAAATCCGGCTAGTCGTGGGTTCTGGTTCAGGTCAAGGAGTTAAGTGATTGGTCCTGCCACGTGGACGAAGATTGATAAGCACATTTCCTGCGGCATCAGTTTGGTTCCATTGCTGGGAATCGTGCATTATTGACCTCAAAGTTCCTTTTCAACCCACAACCATGGTGACAGCAGACGGACATGTTTTTGACGCTTCGGATGAACCCAATGAGGGAAACACTAATGTTAATGCCAATGCTGGAAACGCTAATTTGCCTCCTCCCCCTCCACCTCGTCATCATGCTAGGGCGACGCATTCTAACAGCGTGGTTGATGGCCGAGGACTTCCAGATGGTAGGAGGGACAAACAGCCTATGGACGGACAGGAAACGCAGCCTCCACCAAAGCGTTAAACAGGGCGAATGGCTGCAGGCGACAAGGTCGGTCCCTCAGCTAACCCCCTTAGTAGAAAAGAGATGCTGTTGGAAAGAGCTCAAATATTGGCCGAGCTGATAGCAATGGAGGAGTCAGAGCAGGATGACAGAAGGTCAGAAAGAGTGGCTCCCTTCTAGGTTTCAAACGAGATAGCTTTGCCCAGAAGTGCTAGGCCGAATGAGACTGTGGGCCAGAATATCGAGCGTAGGGTAGTGCAGTGGCCTCAATCCCCTATTCATGTTCCGAGTAACAATCTGAGAGCTAGCCTCAACAGGAATAGGGAGCAGGAAGCCCAGTCAGATCTAAGACGACAACTAGAAGCTAGTCGAAGCTTGCGTGGATCACCTTCCAGGACGCAAAGGTCGCAGTCCCACAGGGAAAGGAATGGGTGCAGGTCGCCCATAATTAAGAGAAGAGAGGCGCAGGTCGCCAGCTAGAGACGAGAGGCGTAGGTCGCCAGTTAAAGATGAAAGGCGCAGGTCGCCGGTTCAATCAGTGAGGTCGCCCTCTCACAGGGATAGGAGGAGCAGAGGGATAACTCCTCCTAGGAGTGACAGAATCTGAGCCCACTGGGAAGGAACCTCACCACGAATAAAGGCAAAGGTCAAATGATGTCTCCCATTCTAGGGACTGACAGGGCCAGATGCCAGAGAGTGACTACTATGGAAGAAAAAGTTTGAACAGTGGGAGGCCGATAAGTAGGAAGGTCTTTGGAAAGGGCGGCCGCAATGACTTTGCTCTTCGACCCCTTATCCGAGTTGCTCGATCATCGACCTCCTCCAGGGCTTGAGACTACCCGTCCTCGAAAAATATTCGGGTGCAACCAATGCCAAAAGCCACATACAACACTTAGAGGCTACCATGTGCTTTGTCTCCAGTGAGGACGACATGATGTGTAAGGCACTTACTAGCACTCTAAGCCGGAGCAGCCCTTACTTGGTTCAATGGCTTGGCACCGGGTTGCATCTCGACTTGGTTTTATATGAGGACAAAGTTTGGATAGATTCTCTACAGCGGAGCTCGTAAGATGACGGTCACCGACTTGAACAACCTAGTGCAAGGAAAGAGTAGAAAGCTCAATGAGCTACTACACCAAGTTCAGGAGATGGTCGACAAGATTGAGGAAGACCTCACGGACGGAAGTGATCAATTGTTTTAGGAATGGAATTGCTTATGCGATCTCGGATTACGAGCTAACAGTTCACGCGTGACAACTCGTCAAGAGCTGTTCGAGAAGGCCTACAATGTAGCATTGACCAGGAAAAAAAGAGAAGAAAAATGGAAAAGGCCCCAAGGCCGAGGTCACCGACAACGATAAGAAGGACTCGGCCAAGAATGGGGGAAACAACAAGAATGGCAAGAATAGAACCGGGCGGCGAGAAAGTGCTGAAGCTTTCACTCCCTTAACGGTGAGTCGAACTGAGATAATGAATACGGTCGAGCTAGGCCCGCCTGCCCCTATGAACCCAGCAAATAAGTTCAGAAGGGACAACAGCAAATACTGCGAATATCACAAAGATACGGGTCATACTACGGAGGATTGTATGAGTTTGAAGCGTATCATTCAGAGGTGGGTCGACTAGGGAAGGCTCGACGCATATGTGAAGAGACCTCAAGCAGGTGGTGGTGAACGAGTTGCGGGTGGACACCCAGAGCTGAGGCAGCCTAGGATGAACTTGGGCGTTATCACGGAGCAAGCTAGTAACACTGCCATCAAACACATGATATTCCAGCTCCGCAAGGCACCTCATATACCCCCTAGAAGCTATGTCAGAGATGAGATGATTGGTTTCTATCCGGATGAGCTGGTAACCAATGTAGCGGCTAGAGAGCAGGTTCTCGTTATCCCAGGATTAATAGATGGGTATACGACGGCGGACTCTTGATAGGCAGCGGGGCCTGCAAGGTTATTTTGTTTTACAAAACATTTCAGGAGATGGGACTCTCAAATGAGTAGCTCGAGCAATATGATGTCGAGGTTAGAGGGCTTCACCAACCACCGGGTCGACGCGAGGACGGATTGAGTTGGACGTCGACATAGGCCAACACCCCACGGGGGCCATCTCCAAGGTAAAATTTATTGTCATCGATGTCAATAGTGATTATGCTGCAATTCTGGGTATACCTGGTCAGGTCGCACTTGGAATGGTGGCCTCTATCCCCCATCAGCGAGTTAAGTTCCCGACGCCAGCTGGAGTCGGCTGTGTACGAAGCACAGCTCGAGAATATCTTAACCATGTCCTACGAGCCAGGAAGAAGAGGGAGCTGGAGATTGAAACTACTGATGGGTATTTGAAGATGTCGAAATCAGTCACCACAACCTCTAGACTATCTACAATCACCGAGGTGGAAGAGTCGACCTATCGCTCACATGACGAGGTCGACACGTCACTCTGAAGTCACCTTGGTCGATCCAGATACAGTTATGGTCGACCAATTCTGCATAGGCAAGCTATGCCTCCAGATCGATAATAACTCGGGGGCCACCACCAGTGAGATTGCAGATGAACTAGATAGCATAATTGTCGAGGAAGCTCCACACTTGGGGGCCAAGGAAAGACAGAAGGTTAGAGATATCATCATCGAGACCCTGCAATTTAGAGATGGTCTGGAGCTAGAGGCTGTGGACGAGTTGGAAGCAGTGATCACAAATCCTTCCTATCCTGAGCAAAAAAATCAGATTGGAAAGCAATTGTCACCTGAGGAAAGATTGGAGATTATCGAGTTACTCAAGGAAAGCAGTGACGTCTTTGCATGGCGAGTAGAGGATATGAAGGGGATCAAGGAAGAGGTCGCTGTTCACAGACTGGAGGTCAACCCGACCATAAAACCCAAACCTCAGAAGCTGAGAAGCTTTGCTCGTGACAAGGAGGAAGCAATCAAACTCGAGATACAAAAACTCTTAAGTGCAGGTATCATAAAGGAGACCACTCACACCACTTGGCTAGCAATTGTGGTCATGGTGAAGAAATCCAACGGCAAGTGGAGAATGTGTGTCGGTCGACTTCACCAATCTTAACCTTGCTTGCCCAAAGGACAGCTATCCTCTATCTTGGATTGATAAGCTCGTTGATTCAATTGTTGGACACTCCACTCTCAGTTTTCTCGATGCCTATTCAGGCTATCATCAGATCAAGATGCATGAGGATGATATTGTGAAGACGGTATTTCAAGCCGCTGGAGGCATCTACTGCTACAATATGATGTCATTCGGGTTAAAGAATGCAGGTGCAACCTACCAAAGGATGGTGAACAAATTCTTTGCTTCACAGATTGGCCGAAACATGGAGGCTTACGTCGACGATATGGTCATCAAAACAAAGGCCGGACGTCACGTAGTCGACCTAAAGGAAATGTTTGCCAATCTACGAGTAAACGACATGAAGTTTAATCCAAGCTAATGTGTCTTTGGGGTAGCAGCTGGCAAATTCCTTGGTTTTATGGTGTCACAACGAGGAATAGAGGCCAATCCAGAAAAGATCAAGGCTCTAGTCGACATGCAAGAGCCTACCAGTATCAAGGAGATGGAGCGACTTAACGGTAGGGTAGCAGCATTAGGTCGTATCATAACCAAGTCGGCAGAAAGATCTCTCCCCTTCTTCAAATCATTGAGGGGGACGAAAAATTTTGAATGGACGACCGAATGTCATTCGTCGTTCCAACAACTAAAGGAATATATCGCTACTCCTCCTCTATTGAGTAGCCCGACTATGGGTGAGACATTGTTCGTGTATCTATCTATAGGTGATCAATCAGTAGCTACGGTGTTGGTTCGAGAAGAGGAAGGGCTTCAAAAACCCGTGTATTATGTTAGCAAAGCTCTATCAGATGTTGAAGGCAGATATTACAACATAGAGAAAGTCGCGTATGCCTTAGTCGTAGCCTCGAGGAAGCTGCGAGCTTACTTTTAGCTCATCCTATCGTTGTGCTAACAAATGCACCCTTAATTAGAAAAATTCTGCATAAGCTGGAGAGTTCAGGTCGTTTACTCAATTGGTCAATTGCTGTAGCTCCTTCACGAGCTGCCATATCTGTACAAGAAGAAGAGGGGACAGGGGAGTCAGACCTATGATTACATTCAGGAGACCTACCTATGGGCGACCTACCTAAGGGCGACCTAGACTCCCCCGGGAAACCTTTCCTATTCCTAAGGAAGGAAGGCTTATTGGCATCCCTAACATAAAATAGGGATATGTGGTCAAGCAATTCATGGAAGGGATGAAAGGAGACAACGTTTGAGTCGTCAATTACCAATTCACCTATGTCTTCTCCTATGGGCAGTCCTATTTCACTAAAGTTCAACCCCCACCTTGTCAAGATGGAGGCACACTCATCCAATGACATCTCTCTCCACTCTCGCGTTTATATGTTTATACTGGCTCCGATGGATTAACATGGTCTGATACCACATACCAAGCTCCTGGCTCATCTCTTGAAGGTTCTAGCCATGGCGAAATCAAAAATAAAATAGAAATTGAGAACCCTAAAATGCGAAAACGAGAGGAATACCTTAATCAGTTTCGGAAGAGGAAGGCTGCTGCGAGAGAGACGAAAGCCCCGAATTTAAATCGGTTATTTGTTGTTTCGCTATCTTCGCCGGAGTGCTATGCAAGGGTTTGGAGAAAGCAAAAGATTCGGAAATGGAGAAGGACTACGAATTATTTATATTTTCCGAAATTGGGAAGGAAAAAGGAAAATTCAAAAATTATTCTTTCTAATTAAATGAGGAAAACAGGTTCCCAAGGAGGTTTCCCGAAGCGTCAAAATAGTAATGGCCAATTGCGGAATATCACACGGCGCTCCTCACAGATCCGACCGTTCGTTGCTGACACCCGAGATTGAGCCCACGTCATCTTTGAGTCGAAGCTAAATATTAGGAAGCGAGCATCGACTTGCGAAGTAACGGCAAGCTTCATCAAAATTTTCTTAACTTCCTGGTCAGACAAAGTCAACTCGTAAAGTTGGGGGCCACTTGAACATGCCAAAAGGTCGAGGAGGGCCGAGGCAGAGTAAAGCTAGTCCTCAATCAGTTATAGCCACCCACATTCTCGGTGGGCTAGGCCCAATTATTACATGGCTCAAGGCCACGCACCTTCTTGATCGATCGAGCTTAAGTCTCATTGTCAGGACGTGCAGGTCAGGCCGACCTAACTTAGTCAGGCTACGATTCGAGATTCTATTTCGGAGTATGATCCGGCTCCCGGCCGATTGAGTCGAGTCGACCTAATCCCGATAGGCGACCTCGACACACAAGCAAGCTTCGACCCTGCGAGTCCGGGCGCACGT